>JAJKFI010000011.1:660756-672894 GCA_029204185.1 Lerista edwardsae
AATAATAATAATAATAATAATAATAATAATAATAATAATAATAATAAAGCAATCCTGGTTTGCAAGGAAGGCAAACAAAAAACGCCAGCACTTCGGAGTTGAGATTCGGTTATGAATCGGGCCGTTGATCTGAGACAGCTGCTGGTCGGATCAGGCCGATTGGGCAAGGCAAGTGTCTGTTCTCTGTCCTTTTCCACGGCTAAAGAGGCACAAGGTCGGGAGAGGGGGCGGGGCGAAAAAGTCGGCCGGGAAAAAGCGTGCGCCTCGCTTGCCAGTGGGATTTTTTTCCTCCTCGAAGCAGATCTGGATGAAGCAGAGAGACTTTGCGCAGGCTGAGAGAGTTGGCAGCCAACCGGGGGTGGGGAGTGGGGGGGGGAATAGCAGGATCACTATCTCCTGTGATTATTTTATATTCATTATCCAACCGTTTCTATTTATATATTGAAAAAAAAGGCCTGAGAAAGTGAGCTGGGGGCGGGCTCTCGCCAGCGGGGCTTCGGAGCCAAAGCGAAATCTGGAACTTGCGCGCCCTCTTCAGGCGGAAAAAGTCACACTTCGCTTGATGGATGCTTTTGCTCCCGATGCCTGTGTCAAGCCTGGACGCATTTACTCGGAAGTAAGTCTTACTGGATTGCTTCAGCTTTGCCTATTCCTAGACTCGTCGTGGGTCCAAGGCTTGCGGATTTATTTATTTCCACTACTTTTCTTATGGTGCGGGGTCATTATTATTATTAATTATTATTAAGGTTTCTTGGATATATTGATTAAAAATCTGATCGTCCTAAAAACACACGCACACAAGGAGAAAGACAAATAATTCTTGGTGGGGACTGAATCGGGGAAGGGTTTTGGGGCTCCTGGAGAACGTTCTCAGAGGAATTAATGGGGGAACTCCAGAGGACGTTCCCAAAACAGCAACCCAAATTATTGTCCCAAATGATCTCAGGAATCTCAGTAGTTGTTGGATATTGATTCTGTGCAAATGGAAATGGGGCAATTTGTTGGGAGAGGCCGGGAAGCTTTTCCAGATTTCTGAGAGGAAAAATAAAAGCACTGCAGGGATTAAAAAACTACGCTAAAAGGGGAACAAGACGGTGGTAGGTAGGGTGTTTGGGTGTGGCATGCAAACGTGCTGCTTCCCACGAATTTGGGGGTTTGTACTTTCGCTGTGGACATTTCTTTCGTGGACAACGTTCACACGTGACGCATCGCCGGCCGCATCAAACACGGGGGTTCTCCCTCGGCGTCACTCGCGAGCGCCGCCCTGCATTGAGCGCGGCGTCCAACTTGGGCTTTCTCGGGATACGGAAACTCGGGAGGAAGTGGCACGTGCAGGCTGAGAGCCTGCAATCCCAGGCGCGCTGACTTGGCCTTCACACGTGACGTTGCAATGGAGCGAGATTGCAACCCTCGTTTTGGTTCGGCGTCCGTTTCCCCCCCACCGGTGGGTGGCGTCCACTTAACAGGGCCACGGTTGGAACTTGTTGAGAAGATTGCATTGGCCGAACGCGATTGGCTGGACTGTGTCCTGTAGGCGTCGTAGAATTTGTCTTGAAAAGCAGCCCTGTCGCGCCCCCGCTCCCTCTCAATGGTTTGGAGACTAACTCCAGTTCTGTAGCAGGGGTTACAACAAGCAGCTGCATTTAGGCTTCATGAGAGAAAACCCATTTGAAGGTGGGGGAGGTTTCCTCTTGATAAGCTTTCATTCCCCTCCCCCGCAAAAAAACTTTAATTCCTTATTTAGAAATAATTCCAAAAGGGGTTGCCTTTTGAGCCCCCTTTTATTTATGAATTGCACATCCTTATTTAGATACAGGACAGGAAGATTTACTACTACTACTACTACATCTATGTACTAGTGCTTTTGAAAGCAGGGGATGGCTGGTCTCTGCCCCAGGGGGCTTGCAATTTACACATCAAATGGAGGCAGGAATAGATAGGAGGATGTTTGAGTATTGGAATCAGGAGTAGTCCATGAGTATTAAAGAAGCAATGCCAAACTTGACACAGAAAAGGCAGGAGTCTTTTTGGAGAGCTATATTGGTTTGTTTTTTGGACTCTAAAAACGTGTTAAAATAAGAAAGCTGCCTGAGAGATGGGAGAGAAAGATCTTAGCTGAAGGTGAACTGCTGCCCCCCTCCCAATTTGGATCTAATTGAAAAAATCTGCAAAGCCTTGTATGACTTGCCTTGTATACCAAAGCTGAGGTAGCCAAAGGGGGGGGGGCACACACAAACACTCCATTTCCTTGGCGAAGTGTTGAAAATTGGCCAGCTTTGTAAGAGGTCAAACCGCTTAAAGTCATTTCACTTCTACCTGCCAGCTTGAGAGTGCTGGGGAGGGGAGGGGGAAAACTTTTGCAATCTGAACAGAATCATGGATTTAGAAGGAGAGAGTTGAGAATAAAGAAAGGGGGGAAGGAGGGTTTTTTCCCCCCCTGGAGTTGTCTTTGCCTATTAAGAAAATTAAAACAGACACTTTCTGCTAACTCTGACCCCTTCGTGCTTGAGAATTCAGGAAGTTTAGCGCAATCAAATTAAAACCATCCCACAAATTCCATCACCCCTTTGCCCCCCCCCCATTCCGTAGGTTCTCCCCCCACACACACACATACCTCCTTTTCCTTCTTCAGCAGTTAACTTCAAAAATTGGTCTTGGACAATTATGGAATATTAAAGCAAATGGCAAATCAGGCCCGTAATGAGGTTGATCCAGACCCTGTTAGCTCCAACAAAGCTAGATTAGTGAGAACAGGAAGTGTTTCCAGTTCCAAAAATGACTTAATGGAAGTCGGAGAGAACTGTGGCTGCACCCATGGGGTAAATGCAATGCAAGTCAGTTGGAGAACAGGACATGCGTGTCTATGGGGCTCACCCGTTATAAAGTGTTGTGTGCTTTCAGAGCCAGGTGTCTTTCATCAAGCAGCGATATTTAAACCTGCAGTGGTGTGTGTGTGTTGGTGTTGCTGGGCTACCTGTACTTTTAAAGTAAGGCTACTGTTTGAAATGAGGAGCTTGGATCCCTGCTGGCAGAAAGCAGCTTTGCTTCTGGATGGGCTGTTTTGCAACTCTCGTGCAAGAGTGTGTGGCTCGCCATAAAATGTCCCCACTTTTGGACACAATCCTTCCCCCAAGCTGGATGCATGCTTTTTATCAAGAACTTGCTTAAGGCCCATTCGTAGTGGTGTTGTTAATTTGACTCAGAAGTAGAGTGGATAGAGGGATGTTCTTTTCCCTCTCCCACAACCCCAGAACCAGGGGACAGCCACTAAAATTGAATGTTGGGGGAATGTGAGCAGATAACAGGAAATACTTTTTTACCCAGTGGGTAATTAATCTGTGGAACGCCTTGCCGCCGGAGGTAGTGATGGCTTCTGGCCTAGGTGCCTATAAAAGGGAACTGGACAGATTTCTGGAGGAAAAGTCCATCGTGGGCTATAGGTCATGTTGGGTGGTGCATCCTTCTTACGTTAGAGGTAGGCTACTTCAGAATGCCAGGTGCAAGGGAGTGGCAACAGAATGCAGGCATCTTGTTGTCTTGTGCTCCCTGAGGCATCTGGTGGGCCACTGTGAGATACAGGAAGCTGAACTAAATGGATCTTTGGCCTGATCCAGTGGGGCTGTTCTTATGTAAGTAAGCCCATTGTAAGCCCATTGCAGTAAGGCTGCAATGTTTTTTCACCTGAAACAACCACTACTAATTAGACTGTGTATGCTGCTGCTTATATCTGACCCTGTTGTCCTGTCTTTCGCGGTGTTAACAGCACTCCCCCAGACATGGGGGCAGTGCATTGAGCTTGTGCAAGAACTTGCACCAATATCCTGAGCCTTTTCCTCCTTCCGTTTCCTGACTTTGGGATTCAACTTTTTTAACATTTGGTTAAATGCCCAGGGCGGCAGCCGACAGGAGCAATCCCAGGCGGATTGTACACCCCCAGACCAACGTTGAAGCCGCAACCTCACTGTGGCTCTGGATGGCTTCTGGTTTTGGTGGCAGCCCCATGTCTCTCGTGACAGGTGGCTATGCCTCCCAAGTGCCCTTGAACCTCTTTGGGGCGCGGTTTGAGTGCACGTGCAAATGTTGTTTGTGTAGGCTAGGAAGTGGGTGGCAAACCGTTGTGAAATGGAACAGACCATCCAGCTGATGTAAGTTCTACCAGAGAATTTTCCATGTGGGAAAACTCCAGGAGACTGGAAAACGGTGCCAAAACATTCCAAGAATACCTTTTGGGTTAGGCCATTGGTGCCGTTGGGGAGTGTTGTTTCAAGCAGCCACCCCAGCCCTCGGAATGCCTGCAGAAGGCTGAAAGTCGCTTCCCGTTTGGGGCCCTAGAAGGCTGAGGGTTGGAGGAGCAGCGCCCTGCCCCACCCCCGGCACGCCCTCCAGGCACGGCCAGAGGTGTAAGGGGGCTACCCTAGGCAGTGTGCCCTGGGGACAGGACTCCCTCCATCTACACCCTGCAGTGGATTAATGCCGAAGTGCAATGCTCATGCTAAGTATAGTGAAGAATTTAAATGCTTCTTAAATATGGAGGCTCTCACGCCACCTGCTGCTCTCAAACTTCTGAAGTATGTGGCTTTTAACACCCATTTTGGACCATAGTTGCGTTTGCGCACCACTTCCATATGGTGCATATTTGCAGCGTGTTCAGGTGAACCCCCCAAAAAGAAACGGCCTCTGAATAACATCCAAGTGTTTGCCGATACCTGAGCCCGAACGTTGCGTTTTTGCAACTCTGGGACAAAGTGTTGAGTGGTGTTGCAGTGCTGCCTGGGGTGTCGACTCTCAATTCCTATGCAAATTATGACCACACCCAAGAACGTTTCAAACAAAAAACATGGTTTTACCAAGCATGCAACTTAGCAATTACAGGAGGAAAAGTAAAGAAATATGACTGAGGGCCCGATCCTGAGCCCCCAAGCACTCGTGGTAAGAGTGTACCGCAGGCGCTGGTGTCAGCCTTACTGCCAGCACTAATGCTGGTGTCCACCAGCGAGGGGCAGGGTGAAGGGGCAAAGCAGGGGTTAGGACCAGGCTTAGGACTGGGCTGCCCATCTTGCCAATTTTTCTCAATAGATATTGCTAGGTTCTCAACAACTGATTGCAGGTTCCTACCTGGAACAGAGGGGCTGCAAACCAAGTGGATTTTGAAGTGTAGTCCCTTACCCAAAAACCTGTGCCAACGTTTCATTTTTAATTACATGGGGTCGGGGATAATACCCTGTGAACAGTTCCCTCCACCCAATTTCCCTAAAGCAGTGCTCTTTGCCATCCTTCTACAGAAAAGTGGGTGACCCTAGCATGTGGCCGAAAAATACTCTCATCTCTCCACTTTACCCGGAAAAAAATTCCAAAGGCTTGGTGGGGTCAGTTTCTTTGAACCCCAGCATCTTACCAATGTTGCGCAAACGCAACGACAGTACAAAATGGGTTTGGAGCCTGTTTGGCCACCCCAATATCTCCTGTTTTGCAAGCCCTGTGCAAGGATGATGCTGGAGAAATAGGCTGTCCTTGAACAAGTCTTGACTCTGAGATTGAAGGCCAGAACACACCGAAGGGAGAGCGTTTTGGAACGGAAAGAGGGCTTTGGGCACCACAGCGTGGTTTTTACGGAACTGCATGGGAAGATCGTGCGCCGAAGAGTCGTGGTGGGCTCCCCCACCCTCGCAGCTGCCTCTCTTCCTGAACTGACAAGCCTGTCGGGCGCTCGGCGTTAACACGGAGTTAAAAGTACCAGCGCACTGGAGCACCGAGGGTGACATGCTTCAAGTTTAGACAGGGTAAGTTATGCAAATGCACAAGGGTGTGCGGTATTGACATTTTGAGGTCACGGTGATAGGAATGTATTATTTATAGGCTCGGATTGCAGGAGGCCGATAAACCGCATTTGCAACCCTCAAGGTTTGCCGTGCTAGTTTTTATTAGGATTATTATTTATTATTATTTTAGGATGCACATTGGTGGTGCATGAGGGTCATACTTGGAGGTCGGTGGTGTTGACGCCATCCCTTTCTGGAAGGGCTGGTTCTGCACACAGATGAAGACCAGCTGATAAAAGTAAACACTATTTGTTTTGCAGGGAGGATACAACCTCACCTTTTTTTTTCCCCCCAATAGCAAGGATCGCCTAGGAAAGGAGTGGGGCTTGTTTTTCCTTCCTCTCTGGATTTTCTCTACTCTTGGGAAAAAAATCAATTACAGACAATGAGCTCTTTCTACCTTCCCCCACTTGACCTCTTGACCAGGGAAGGTGTGGGCCACAAATTCACTAATGCAGCATGTCTCCAACTGTGGTTCAAGACCCACTTGGTGGGTCCCACAGCACCACTAATGAAAACACAGGGGATAGAAAGATCAGGTAACAAATTGCCTCCAGCCCTGAGGCTATTCAAAAAACCAGATTAGCTAACTGATCTGCCATCAGGTGAGCTCCTGCAGTTTGCAAGTAAATATACAAAGGCAAATGGACGTGGTGGTGCAGGGGGTTAAACCGTGCTGCTGGGCTTTCTGACTGGAAGGTTGGGAGTTCAAGACCGCGCGACGGAGTGAGCTCCTGTGGCTTGTCCCAGCTCCTGCCAACCTAGCAGTTCAAAAGCACCTCAATGCAAGTAGATAAATAGGGACCACTTTGGTGGGAAGGGAACAGCGTTCCGTGCGCTACAGCATAGAGTCATGCCGGCCACATAACCACGGAAGCTTGTCCTTGGAAAAAACGCCGGCTCTACAGGCTTTGAAACTGAGGTGAGCACCGCCCCCTACAGTCGGTCACGACTAGACCAGTCGGTTGTGGGGAAACCTTTGCCTTTTTATACAAAGGCAAATGTTTGAGCATCTTCTTTTTTTTAGTGTGTTTTTTCTTCCAAGTTTGTCAGTGGCAAGTAGTGGGGGCAGGTGAAGGCCGGGACACAGAACTAAGGCTACTCATTAGTTCCTCACTGCTTCCAGGAAGCAGAAGGGTGCAGCTTGTGGCTGTCAGTGGGAGAAGAAATTCAAGATTCAAGAGCAGCAGGCTTTAGGATTCCACAGCCAAAAGTCTTATGGGTTCCTCATAAAACCACTTGTGGCACATGAGTTACGATGGCTGCAGAGCTTATGAACATGAGTTGACGGGTGATGTGCACCGTACCTGTTCGTGCAAGAAAACTCTTTTCCAGACACTGATGGATAAATATGTGGCAGGTGTCATTATGTGACTGATGCTCCTGATGCAATTGAGGAAGAAGAAAGGTTGTGGGTGCAGACTCTCAGAATGGTGTCAGAGCTGGAAGCGAATTAACCCTTAAGTTTCAGCAGGGCAAGGATCCATGGAGCTGGACAGGGTAACAAACGGTTGTAACAAGAGGCCTAACACCATGAGTAGTCAGGAAGATGGACAGTGTGTCAAAGCCCAGTGATCAGTCTGTCGGGTTAACATGAGTGAAGAGACAGATGGAGGAAAGGAGATCCACCTCTGGATAGCTAAGCCCGGGCTTGGTCCTCTCTAGAAGGTCAGCTGAAGCAGATTCTGAGGGTTTTGCCGAGCAAAGTGACACATCATTGATTCCTTGGTTCGCCTGGCACAGTGTTGCATCAACAGAGTCCAGCCTAATCACAGCAGACAACAAATGTTCTGCAATGCCTCCTTCTGGCCACCCACCTTGGCGGCGCCCAAGAGCAATGTTTTTAACCATCCATGTATCTCTGGCTCCCTCTTCTGGTGACCCGTCTTGCTTGCACAGGGCATCAGGCCCTAGAATCCTAGAATCCCACAGCACTGTCAAGTTGTGCGAATTAGCCCTCCTGATGTATACACATTTTCAATGGGAGGCTCAGACTTCGGAGATGTTTCTCCTTCTGTGGCTTGCCAGCTTGCTGAAGCCCCAGCTAACCAGAGAAAGCTTTTAGCCAGCAGCACCTGCCCCCCCACCATTCCCTTGGCTGCTCTTTTCCTGTCTAATCAATTATCTTGCTAGCTAGTCCTTCTCAAAGGTGAGAGCTCATTACGCATATTTATAAATCACAGCGCCCAGACCTGACACTGATTGATGTAATCCTCCCCCTTCCTCCCGGCAGCCCCGGGGGGGGGGGGGGGGGGGGGGGCAGCTGCAGGAGAATGAGACCTGGAGGTTGTCAGGCTAGCTCTTTTTTTGGCTTGGTGGGAACTACTGCAATGAGATCTTTCTCCCATTTTCAGTTGACTGCAGCGCCTAGTGGTTAGGTATCCATCACAAGTATTTTGAGAAGGCAGTAGAAATGAAGACATACTAGCTGCCTGTCTTCTGCAATGATTTTCTGCTCCTTTTTCAGTTTTTGCTTTCTCATTTATGGGGTGGGGGGGATCAGACTGAGAGTGTTAAGAGATAAAATGAAGCAACCCCCCCCACCCACCCCAAAAAAGTGAACTGAAGAAGAGAAAGTGCCTGGAAGTTATAACAAAAACACCGACACTTATTTCCCCCCCCCATCTTTTTATTTGTGGCCTGGCTGGGTATGTTTCATTCTTGGGGAGGGGCGTGATCTTTCTTGTGGCATTTGATGATACAACAATATCAAATTCCCCATATTCTCCTTTAATATGGTAATACAGTATCCAAACTTGAGTGGTTCTGCTGGGTGGGCCTGCAGAAACCAGAACACTTTGGAATGGATTCCAGTTATATGTCTGGTCACGCTTCTCTTAGTCCAGAGTAGTCCCTTGGCTTGATTGGAATGGGATGCCTCTGAAGTTTGCAGGCATTGGTGTCCCGCTCCCAGCGATTTGTAGGTTGATAAGAGTTTTCTTAGTAGCATTGACAATAGCAGAACATCTCATTGCAAAGATGAGCCATATACTGCATGTCAATGGTTCCCAAACTGTGAGTCAGGACCCATCAGTGGGTAGTGAGCCAATTTCAGATGGGTCATGAAGTACCAAGAGCAGCCATATTGAAAACATGGGAAAATGGGACGCTGGAAAGGGGGAGGGCTGTGTGGTGGTTTGGCTTGTGTCGAGGTTGTAAATAGGCCTTTTTTTCTTTCTGATTCACATTGCCATTGGAAAATGGCTGTGGAATAATTATTGCTGCCTTCTCAGGAAAGCAGCAGGCTCTGGCGTCACAATGACGGCACCTCTGGCCGTGACAGCACTTCTGGTGGGTCCCAGACAGATGGTCATTCTACAAAGTGGGTCCCGATGCTAAAACGTTTGAGAACCACTGTATGTGCTACTCAATATATACCC
Organism: Lerista edwardsae; assembly: GCA_029204185.1. NCBI lineage: Eukaryota > Metazoa > Chordata > Lepidosauria > Squamata > Scincidae > Lerista > Lerista edwardsae. The sequence continues at coordinate 669,956 of JAJKFI010000011.1, forward strand.
AAACAAAACCATATTCAACGTTCTGTTTTCATTAATGCACTTTTTGTGTGTGTGTAAAGAGTGATATTTTATTTGATTTTAGGTTTGGGACTTTTTTAAAAAAAATTGAAGGGAGTGTGAGTGATTACGATCAGGATTTTTAATAGATGTTGCTAACCCAACAATATTCAATTCTAAATAAAGGATCGCGGCACCTCCAACCATGCGGAGGATATTATGGGGAAAGTCGTGGCTAATCAAGTGATTTTCAAAGCCTTATCTCCCCTGTTAACAAACAGCTATAAGAAAATTAAGGCTTATGGCCTGATTGCTTTTTAATCTAAGAAAAACCAATAAAGATATCAGAGGTTCTTTATACCCAAGTCTTTGAATGCAAAACAGAATAATGAGGTCGGTGTCCCTTTTAACTAGGATTCATCACTCTCTCTCTCTCTCTCTCTCCCCCCCCCCCGGGATGTTAACCCTTCCCTGTAAAAGAGATCTTCCAAAAGTCACAATCCATAGCCTGTTGGAGACTAAATATTTAACTTTTTTTTTTTAATGCACGACTGTCTTTGGAGAATACTGCCAGGACGAAATTGCTTTTATTAAACTCTGAATGGGCAACGGTGCACTCAACAATGGCCGCCTCTTAAGGATGCCTGTCCAACCAGCCTCCGTAACTATGCTGCAAATGGAGGATATTAAACAACATTTTGCTTTCAGGTACACTGGGGCCATTTCCATTAGGACAGGGTGTCATTCATTTACTCACATGTTAAGTGAATGTCCTTGTGGCTAATGAGTAATAATCAACAGTGACTCTGCTACATGCCTTCGCTCCCAGCAATCTGAAAGACTCTGATGCTGATGGAGCCTCTTTGCTGACACCCACTAGAGAATATGGTTTAAAAAGCGCTAAAGGACATTTCTGCCTTTAGGAGGGGAAAGGAGCGACACACACACACACACACACACACACACACACACACACACGAGGAAATGGCCCGTTTATCGCCATCTATCTTATTTGATTAGGCTTGGCACATAGGAATACGATCTGTGGTTTGCAACGTGATGTCTTCCCCTTGCAAGGAGTGGAGTGTTTCCAAAGATTTAGATGCCACTTTGCCGGTCAAAAGAGCCACAGCCATTTATAACGGCGATTGGCCTGAAAACAAGCAGGAAAACAACCCAACAGTGAAGAAATATAAATAGTGATAGCAACAGGGTGCAAAGTGTAATCAGGCGACAACAGATCACTTCAGAGCAGCCGCCAATTGCTCCATAAAGTCTTGGAGAATCGAAAGGTCTTCACCTGTTATGGGGCTAGTTTTATTGGCTTGGGAATGATGCTTTGTGGGGCATCGCCACGAGAAAATCCCTTTTCCTACAGTCACCTGATTTCAGGAGTGCGAGATTTGTCTGTGAGATTTGTCTTCTCCAAAATGGAGAGAACAATCAATCAATCAATCACTAGTATTTATATACCGCTTTTCAACACAAAGTTCACAAAGCGGTTTACAGGCAAATAATAACATTAAACACTGCAGTTTTCGGTGCTCATGTAATGATTGCAGGGCAGGCAAGATGGCAAGAGGTGGTCCTTTAAGTAACCTGATCAGGAGCAATCCTGGGGGGGAGGTGCTAGGGGGTACTCCTCCAGGGGTGTGCTCCCCCAGCCCCCCCTTGCGTGGCTATGCTTTGTGGCGGCGCCAGGTTGCTTCTCAGAGCGGGTGTACCGCTCTTCCTCATGTTGGTGCGCACGGTTCCTTCCCTCCTTTTTTCCTCACAACACCCCTGCGAGGTAGGCGAGGCCAAGAGACAGTGACTGGCCCCAGGTCACCCAGGAAGCTCCGTGGCTGAGCGGGGATTTGAACCCGGATCTTGCAGGTCAAAGTCCAACTCCCAAACTACATGGCACTATCCTGGCTCTCAGCAATACAGAACTGTGAGTCTGTTCCAAATAAGCCCTGGACACTTAGTGATTGATTTTCCCCCTCCCCTTTTAACAGCAAAAAATATTTTAAAACAAAATCTAGTTTGAGACGTCTTTCATAACAGAAAGTAACTTCTGCTGCCACTTAATGAATCTGCTTTATTGCCGCCTCCTCAGCCGTTTAAGTGGGTTAATAAATGATGATAATATGCTCGCTATCATATATCTGTATGCGGTTTGGCTCTCCTGCTTTGTTGGGGAGCCCGCCACCCAGTTGCCTTTTGCGCCAGCTTCTGAAGGGTGTAAATGAATCATTTCTTTGCCATGATTAAGCTTAAAGTTAGAAATAAAATATGTCAATCAATTGGGCTGGAAATGTTCCTGCTGTCTAAGGCGGTTATGCAAAGCACTCGGAGGAGCAGAGCTAGAATCAATTAGGTCAAGGCAAGTGATGGCACTTAGAGCCTTCAATGGGTGTCACTCCAATTCCTCATTATTTTTCCCACCGGTGGAAATGCATGTCAGTAGGCCAGCTTGCGGAGATGGGAATACAATTACTTGCGAGCGACGCATCCCGCTCAAGCTTCTGCCGCATTAACATCTCAAAATTAAATTTTATTTTCAAGCATCACAGACAAAGTGGAGGGTGTAACGGGGGGGAACACAGCGGTGGAGTGGGGAGATTCCTTTCCTTCTATCTGGCCACCCCACCAGTCCCCAAGCAGAATGCCTTGATATTGATGAGGGTAGCCATACCTAAACAACCCAATAATTGCCACATTTAATCGATGCCTGCCTGCATAAATAAGACGAGCAAAGGCTGCTGGGAAGGAAGAATGGAAGCAAGGGGAATGCACAGTGCAGCAAAATTCCAAGCAGGAGTGTGACCGAAAAGTGGGAAGAAACTATGCAAAAGTAACGCGCCATCACAAGTCAATTGGTTGAAGAACTGAATGCAGAAAGACCATCAATGGAGAAGCTCTCTCTCTCTCTCTCTCTCTCTCTCTCTCTCTCTGTGTGT
>JAJKFI010000011.1:679271-697826 GCA_029204185.1 Lerista edwardsae
TCTCTCTCTCTCTCTCTCTCTCTCTCTCTCTCTCTCTCTCTCTCTCTGTGTGTGTGTGTGTGTGTGTGTGTGTGTGTGTAAGGAGATCAACCACACAATTTTTGCCTCCTCGCATAGGACCTATTTGAAAACTCCATCCCTGTACAAATCTGCAGGGGTCGTGGAGAAGGGGTCAACTTGCCAAGTGGGTGGAGAGGGCAGACACACCCTGCTCCCCAATATCTGATAGCCTGGATCAGGAGAAGAGCTATTATCAATCTAACCTTTAGTTATAACAGACACTGCCACTTAATAACATGCTACGTTTTTATCAATACCTGTCTGAGACAGGGTCCGGATTTTTTTTTTCCCCAATCCTGTGACCAGCTGCCTATTGCAATTGGCAATTCCAGTGACTGATTCCCAAGCAAGAATGAGCACTATCGATAACCGATCTATAACTCTCCACTGAAGGAGAATGGAAGACTTGAGCAAAACTGAAATGGGGGAAAAATGGGAGAAGAGGTCATTAGCAACTTAAATGAAGTGTGTGTGTGTGTGTGTGTGTGTGTGTGTGTGTGTTTTAAGTGCATTACAGAGGAAGTCAAGATTAAATCTTAGGAAACACTTAAGCTGCAGTAAAATAAAGGGGGAGAGAGAAGAAGGAGCAGGTGGAAGAAAACTGCTTCTCCTATGGGAATAATGTATTCTCCACATCTCATAAACCCTCTTTTATGGGAAGATCAGTCCCCATTGGTTGCAGAGATGCGGCAAGGGTGTCGGTACCTTTCTATGGTCAAGTCCTGGTGATAAGTCATGCGGAATCGAAAAGGTTGCTGACATTTTCAGTTATGTGTCTTTTCATTAAACGTAACTACCACTTTAAGCAAATTGTTTCAGGGATCGGAATGTAGCAATAGCTGATCTAATTAGTGTAGGCTGTAATTTAGGAGGGTTCGTTATGTCACAGACATTATGACTCCTGGGTATTACTAAAGGACTCATTTGTAGTACTGGAAATGAATTTCTCGTGAGCATGGAGAGTGTGGTTGGCATACCTAGGATGCAGATTCAAGACAATTCGATGTGTTCGAAAATCTTTTGGCAGGGATGAGGTTTCCAAATGGTCATAAACACATCTTCAAATAGCACAGATTTCTGTTTTTGCAAAATACATTATTAAAGGTGAACACACAGAATTCCTTTCTTGCTGGATGGGTGCATAGAAAAGTTTGTGTTCCACCCTATTCAAAATGGATGCATACATTAGGGGCCAGATGACTTGGAAAAGAAGGAGCTACTACAACACTAAGCTGCAGTAACTGCCCCCTAATATAAGGCTTTGCCTTCTAAGAACAAGAGATTCCTAGAAGTTTTTATTTGCCTGTTCTTGGGCTGCTTCTCTTTACAGCTCAAGCACTGACCTTGAAGCATAGAATAGAATTACAGCACAATCATATGGATGTCTACTCAAAAGTAGGCTCAGCTTTGTTCAGTGGGACCTACTCCCAGGTAAGAGCGTGAAGGATTGCCGCCTCAATCTTGTTGCCATTGATGGGATGGTGATCATACTTGATTTCAGGCTTGTGTGCACAATGGATTCTCATTTAAGCCTATTACAGTTGAAATAGTGTATCTTTCTGTGTGTCACACAATAGTGTGACAATTCCGTGGTGGGTGGTGGTAAATTTTGAAATGTACATGCTCATCATGAAACACCCACCCCCATTAGTCATACCTCCAGAGCCATGCCCCAGTAGAACTATAATTTTTGTACAGGTGTGTTCTTACTTTGAAACATACTGTACTTCACTGAACAATCAAGCTCATTTCATCTCCAATGCTTGGAGTAGGTTGCAGGAGTTTTTAAAACAAATGTCTAAAAATGGAGAAAAATTAAGATTCCTAAAATATCACAGATAAATATAAACACTATATTAGAATACAACCTTGTGCATGTCTGCTCAGAAGTAAGTTTCATTGTGTTCAGGAGAACTTATACTCCGGTTAATGTGCATTGGATGGCAGCCTTAATGTAACATGAACTACATAATATCCCTCAGGCAGCCTTTGGGAAAGACAATGGCCTCCCTAGATATTAACATATTCCCTTAGGCAAACTTCTTACTTTGTCTTCTACTCAACCTGATGCCTCATCAGTTAAGATTCTTTAAAAAAAAGAAAAAAACCTGTTGATATCACCAATCCTGCTTCACGAGAAATCTCAGAGCTCCACTCCCCAATTATCCTTCAACTGCAATAATGATTGTGAGGCAGATATACATCATCTACTATTTGAAACGTTGGACAGAGAGTAATCCATAGAGAACACAGCCTTGTAAGTAGTTCAGCATTTTTTTAAAAGTGTGACTTTATATTGCAGTTGGATTTTGTGTTGAGTTTGATTCAAAGCTAGGATCCACCATTTTGAATGCCCTCCCCCAAGAAATAACAGAAGAAAATCTATTCTAAACAATAATGGAAGATCATGCATGAACTCTGCACCCTGGAGAAACCGGCTGCAAACAGACGGCATGAACTTTACCATTGGCAAGCTCATAATCAATTATTGGACGTAGCTTTTGACATCTGGGGTCAGTATTGATTCCGTTGTTGTTTGACTACCTCTTCTATAAACTATGCAACATCTACAAAAGAGGTAATTAGATAAAACTCTTTTCATTCCATGTTATTTTTAATTACGGCCCTGACAGTCTTCCCTAATGGATGCCCATATAGTAAGAAAAGTCATTAAAGCATGTTGAGGCTGTTAGAGTGGGGATAGGGTTCTTGATGCCCTGAGGCAAATCTTCCATCTGTAGCCCTAAATGGGCTACATTTAGCCCATTAGACCAAGCGATGCCGTCCTACAACTGTCACCTGCTTCCAAGTTCTCTGGGTGGCTATTTCCCCCACTCCCCCAGAATTACCTCCTCAACTGAATGTAAATCACTTGGGGAGGCCTCTGCCTGAAACTTGGTATACTGTACAAGCCCATTGAATAAATACATTCTGACGTGGCCAATTGACCCAACTCAAATAGGGTTTGATATTCCTAGGCCTAAAAGCCATCCTTCACCCATACTTCTTGACCTTGTTGATGGCTGTTGCTCACACCCAGATGAACTTCCCTTACCGCACAAATGGAAGATGTTGATGTCACTAAAAGCTAATTGAAAAGAATAGTGAAGGATGCAGTAGCCACTCGACCCTGGCTGATGTACGGTGAGTTGTCCTTATCCTTATCTGTGTGACCAGAAGGCCCTTCTTGTTCAGGCTGGTGACTTCCAGTTGTGTCTGGAGGTGTTCTGAGGTGCAGAGAGGCCATGTGGAGTCTCTCCATGCCACAGAAGCAGCTCTTCTACCCCTGCAACTCTCATTTGCAGTGACTAATCAGCTCATCAGCACCTCTGTCCTACCACAGTGTGTACAGCAGCTGGTTGCAGCCTGACATGCCATCACCCATCCAAAAACAAGACCACAGATTCTCCTGCTTCGAGAATCTCCTATAGCTATAAAGAATACCTTGCTTTCCTGAAAAGAACCCTCCTAGAGAACTGCCTTACCATCATATATTTGTAAGGTCAGCTCTAGATCTTTTCCAAGTTTCTTTTCCATTTAGGATCCAATCGCAAGTTAAAAAAAAACTTACTCAGTATGCATGAAACATAAACCAATCAATTGTCCATGGGATGCAGTGGATTTGTGAAAGTCCATTAAACTGATTAATAATTGGTTTGCTGACAAGTTAAGTGTCTCGTTGTCGTTAAAACTAAGTATATTTTTAACATATCTGACTTCCTCCTATTATCCGTCATCTCCTTTGAAAAGATGGTCAAGTTAAAAAGGCTGATAATTGGAGGCATGTCAGAGCTTCTGTATCATTAACATACTCAAGTTATTACATTAGACTTGGTCTCTTTCACTTAGAGCAATTTCATATGGCCAAAATCAGTCCTTGACTATTGACTCCTGCATCAAGAAGTGTTTTGTGGGGAGGGGGCATTGTAAAAAGGAACAGCTCTGGGCTACTCCAGTGGATCTTTCTACTCACAGGGCAAAAGGACGTTCAGAAGATACCACAAATTGACTGATCACGGGTGACCAATTTGCTGGTTTCAACTGCAATCACACACGTACATCCTATTTTGGAAACTTTTTGCTAGAAGTGGAGCCATCTTTGCCAACTGCTGTTGTTTAGATGGTTAGTTTATATATAGGCGTTCATCTGTATCTGTGGAAGATACGTTCACCAACAAAGATTACAAGCATGCCCTGTATCTGCTGGAGTTCTGTTCTGGATCCCTCACCCTATGGCTATCTGAAATTGTGGATACTGTAAAGGTAAGGTAAAGGTTTCCCCATGACCAAATGGTCTAGTCGTGACCGACTGTAGGGGGTTGTGCTCATCTCCATTTCTAAGCCTGTAGAGCAGGCATTTTGTCCGAGGACAAGCTTATGTGGTCATGTGGCCGGCATGACTCTATGCCGTAGTGCACGGAACGCCGTTACCTTCCACTGAAGTGGTCCCTATTTATCTACTTGCATTTAGGTGCTTTCGAACTGCTGGGACAAGCAACGGGACAGGAGCTGGGACAAGCAACGGGAGCTCACTCCATCGCGCAGTCTTGAACTCCCAACCTTCCGGTCGAAAGCCCAGCAACAGCGGATTAATTCTCTGCGCCACCACATCCCATATTGTGGATACTGGTGGGCACCTTTTTAAAGATAGGGGAACAGCAGTGGTTTTGCTGCAACAATGTTCCCCTATCTTTTGAAGGGACGTGGTGGCGCAGCGAGTTAATCCGCTGTTGCTGGGCTTTCAACCGCAAGGTTGGGAATTCGAGACTGCATGACGGAGTGAGCTCCCGTTGCTTGTCCCAGCTCCTGCCAACCTAGCAGTTCGAAAGCACCTAAAAAGGCAAGTAGATAAATAGGGACCACTTCAGTGGGAAGGTAACGGTGTTCCGTGCGCTACGGCGTAGAGTCATGCTGGCCACATGATCGGACAAAAACGCCGGCTCTACAGGCTTTGAAACGGAGATGAGCACCGCCCCCTACAGTCGGTCACGACTAGACCATTCGGTTGTGGGGAAACCTTTACCTTTATCTTTTGAAGAGGCGTCCCAGTATCCATGGTATCTACTGTATGCTAGTAACATTCTCATATATGAAACACAGAGGAAAAGTGCTACAGGTCTGAAGACAAATCTGAAGGGAAGGAGGGGGAAAATCCATAAGCATTAACTCAGGCATATAAAGAGACGCAGTATAAAAGAGTTAGTCTTGTAATATCCAGATGTCTCTTCTAAATATTTCCGAAGGAACCCACGTATGCACAGTTTCAGAAATGCACCAAGAGGGAATACCAATACTTATCCTAGAAAGGGAAGAAAAAAAAAGAACGCTTTCGATTACCTCGTGTACTTTGTTTTGTTTTCCTTTTTTTCGTTGCCCCATCTTGTTGCCCTGAAATCTGTCAGGATCAGACAGGTGTTATTTCAGCACTATCCTAAATAGCTTTCCCTACTGCCTTGTTGTGGATTAATCCATATTCACCCCATTCTTGCTTTTTTGGGGGGAGTTCGACACAGATGGAAAACAGATTAAGGCTTTGTGTGAAGTGGAGGGGGGAAGCATGAAGGAAGAGTGGAAGCAAAAAAGAAATTTAGCGCTTAAGATTTTGCAGAGTTCTTCTACAATGGAAGAAAACACACCACAAGAGATTTTAAAAAAAATGACAAGGGTCTTGACTGATAGCTTCAAGGAATGACAGCTCAGTGCGTCTGGGTTGGGGGTGTCTTTCTTCACATCTGTGACATGAGAACGCCTTGTGTCTACCCACAAGCCAAAACATATGTACAGTCGAGAAGAACTGCTGGCTTGTTTGTCAAAAGCAACCTTTCGGTGTTTTACCACTGTCAGAGAGAACCCTGCCAAGAATTCTCCACTTAGTTGAAAAAGAAAGGGAAGGGCTCTTAAAGCAGGCAAGCTCGCAACCTCACGAACCCTGTAACATTCTCCAGAATTCCAGCAGGTTGGAGAATGTGTGCCAACGTTCAGTTGCTGGCATTTGTGTCACAACAGTGAATAGTGAAAAATGCACGTTTATCAGCAAAGGAAAAATCCTGACTTGATGGCAGAAAGGATGCCTGCAGAATTCATAACTCATGGGCACCCCAAACTTAAGCTTTCCTGGTGCCCATGACTCCAATGTCACCAAAATGACTGCCACGGGATCCTATGGGTGCTGGGAATCCACTGGAGGTCTCCCCAGAGTAAGGAAGCATTTGCTTTCTCATCCCTGGCAGAATGCAGCTGATGGCAATGGGTCTCCTCAGCTCTGTGCCCACTATTGAGCAGGCAAAGGTGAGCAGGGCTATGTTGGGCCAGGGAGAGAGCACAGGATGTAGTGACAAAGGTTGCTGCCATCTCTGCCCCTTTCAGGCTTGATCCTCCCCTCCCCGGGTGGCACAAACATGCTTTTCATAACACCCAGAGCCCAGCAATATGAACACACTGCTTATGCCAGAGCCCATAGAATTGGGCTTTGAGCTGATTACAACCTACCAGGCCTGTGAAATGGGCCACCAAATCCCCTTCTGTCCAAATCATCGTCTGTGATCCACAATTCAAAAGACTCTCATCAGCGTGGAAACAGCAGGCTGTGTGCTGCATGGGATTGGGGTATTCATGTGTATTTATGGAGCATGCATGTTAACGAGAGACAAGGTGCACAGAACTCTGGAGAGGGAGCTACTGAAAAATGCCAGTTCTAGCAACTTGTTCTAATAACACATTTTTAAAAAGGTAAAGATTTCCCCATGACTGAATGGTCTAGTTGTGACCGACTGTAGGGGGCAGTGCTCATCCCTGTTTCTAAGCCAAAGAGCCGGCGTTTTCCGAGGACAAGCTTCCGTGGTCATGTGGCCGGCATGACTATACGCCGTAGCACATGGAATGTTGTTACCTTCCCACTGAAGTGGTCCCTATTTATCTACTTGCATTTTTAGGTGCTTTCAAACTGCTAGGTTGGCAGGAGCTGGGACAAGTGACGGGAGCTCACTCCGTCGCGTGGTCTCGAACTGCCAACCTTCTGGTCAACAAGCTCAGCTCTGCAGTTTAACCCACAGAGCCACCACATCTCTAATGAGACATCTCTAATAAGGAGGCTCCGAAAGCAAAAATAGGGGCAGCGATTTAGTAAGGATAGATAACAGAAATAGTGAATGTCCTGAAACAGGGACATGAATATTTGGAGACCATATTGCTTGCGTTTCCACTGGGATTCTCTTCCTTCCACAAATACATACCATTGGTATCAACCACTAGATATTACCCACAGTACAATGGACATATAGAGTCAAAAGTCTTGAAAACAGAATGTGGCTACACCCATAACCTCAAAATGCGTATCTTGGTGACCACATCACTTGTATGACATGATTGAGACACATATCAGCCAAACAGCCCTAACTATTGCTTAGTGGCACAATTCTTAAAAAGAGAAAGATAGTGGGAGATGGGGCTTTTTGTGTTTTTTTCATTTCAGATCCTCCAGGTTTTTTTATGGGAACCCTAATCCAACTCCAAAATTTACTTTAAAAACATGTACCAAAATGCTTCACAAACAGCATTTAAGGTGGGTAAAAGAGAGAGCAGATGCCTTAGCGACACGACTCGATTCCGTCTTGCCTTACACCTTATTCCCCTGCTTCACTCTGCCAGTGTCCTAAACGCGGACTGTTCGCTTGAGCGGTGATTAACTGGCATATTCAAATTGTGTGCGGATATTAGCAGCATTTTAGGCAGGTGGCAAAAATGTTTTATTTTCTCTTTCTGATATGATCCTCCCTCCACTTTGATGGGCATGGAGATTTTCTCTGTGCCTTTGCTGCAAAGCAGAGATTTAAGTACCTCATTCCCATTAGTATTAACAGGAATTACTCGTGTAAAATCCCTAACCTGCTGAATGGAAAAACAGATTCTAGTGATTTCTCTCTCCTCCTCTCTGTACCCCCCCTTTATATATGTAGCAGTGTTAAGATGAGTCAGTGGGGGCAGCAGAGCAGCTTTACCTGGGGCCCTCCCACCTGCCCCTGCCTCCAATCTGCTCAAAATGGAGCTCCTGGAAGCAGTTGGCGGTGATGTCATCATGCTACCACCAACTATTTCCAGGTGCCATGTTTTGTGCATGGCCCCATGTTTCTTGAGTCAGTTTCATTGTATGCAGTAGGGTTGCCAGATCAGATGCCTTCTGAAACCAGAGATATCTGAGATAGGGAATGATGATGTCACAGGTGAGGCCTGGTGATGTCATAAGGCCTGGTGATGAGGGCAGTGAGCAGTGGCCTTTGCAGGAATGCTCTGCATTGGAGCCTGCCACACCTGGGGCTGCTCCTGCAGCCAGCTCTGGAGGCTCCTGGGCAAGACTCCCTCAGTGTGCACACACCCCTTCCTCGTCCCCACTGTTTGTTCAACTTCTCCTTTTGGGCCCAGTTCCCACTGCCAGCCAGTGGTACAAGTGGTAGCAGCAAAGAGGAGGTGGAGCCTCTTGATAATGACCCACCCCTGCACCTTGGCAGGTGCCTAAATATGGCCATAACCAACACTGGCACTGCAATGAAAGGATCCACAAGCACATCCCTTTGCACGTTTGGATATGATGAACTTTGGGACCAAAATGAGCTGAGTAAGCAGGACAGCCTATCTCCTAGTTCAAAAAAGACTCTGTTTCATCAGCTCTGTTTCAACAGAAGGACTTCATCCCTTGACAGCTTGGCCAAGCCTCAGTACCAGACTTTCTTCCCATTTCCTCAATGGTTGGCACTCTTATTACATCACCAGGCCTCACCTGTGACATCATCATTCCCTATCTCAGATATCTCTAGTTTCAGAAGGCATCTGATCTGGCAACCCTACTGCATACAATGAAACTGACTCAAAGCACGGGGTCCATAATACTAATTTAATCAAGAAGGGAAAGGCAAGGATGACACAGAACTGGACCCACTCTAGTCAAAAAAGACAAATACAGTCAAAAATTGCAGTTAGTGCAATTATGTTTATAATTTATATCTAAGCCATCTAGATCAAGATACATGTGAGGTGGCCACAGACAATGAGTTCAAAATGAATTTAAAACAAATACTGTAGCATCAGCAAAACTGCAAATGGTTTTTAGTGAAACTGTCAGTGTTAAAAGGGTCAATGAGACAGAACTTTAAAAAAAAAAGTACCCAGTGAAACAATAATGTTTTCTCAGTTGGCCTCTTTCCTTTCATACAGTAGTGACGTCTCATCGCCAAATAGTTCCTTCTCCCATCGGGGTCTGCCTCTTGAGAACCAGAGCTTAGCATATTAACTGCACGATGTTCCCTATTTACAGGGGGATGTTGCTGCGGCATTGCTAACACGGTGTTGGCGGTCCCGCCGTAAACCCCAGCTTTGCCGTTAATGACCCTGATTAAAAATCATCTCCAGATGGGCATCTTTATGGGTGTTCTGATCTCAAGATGAATCTTGGGGTTTAGGAGTTAGAGAAGAGTGTGGGGTGGAGTTTGTTTGTTTGTTTTTGGTCCTCAAAACTCCACATGTTGTTTCAATCGCTTTGTTTTTACAGACACACGACGACCACAATCACCACACATTCAACAATGGTGAGTTCTGCCCATCTGCTTATTTAGCCCGCTATCTTTCAGATGTGATACTTAAGGGTGATCACACATCATGCTGTGCACATGTATAAGCTATATCCAGATTGTTGATCGGTCTGCATTTACAGTTATTGGCATATGATGTTCAGGGCACAAGCCTAACCCGGAGTTAGGCCAGCACAGTTAGGCAAGCAAAATTTGGTTGGCACAAGGACCCCCATAAAATAGGTTTGGACCACTCTCAGAGTCAGAGAGGCCAGCACACAGACATGTGCCATCCTCCCTGACTTTGAGAGTGGTCCAAACGCTCTTTACGGTGGCCCTTGTGCCAACCAAACTTTGCTGGTCTAACTGTGCAAGCCTAACTCCAGGTTAGGATTGTGCCCTAAATCAACAAATAGTTCCCTGTCCCCCAAATGGCTGGCAGTCTAACAAGAGGTGCAGGAAGAGATGCCTGAACCAGCCACTGGAAAAGATGCCATGCTGGGATGAAAAGGAAGAGTTGTTCTCCCTCTGATAAACAGGACACCACTTCAAAAGTTAGCAGGGGCTCAGTAATCATCCAGAGATTGACACTGATTCACCGAGACTCCAGGCCCATTGTAGACCGTTGGGAAACCCTAGTCATAATCATGGTAGAACATACGGCAAACGCTGATGGATCATCAGGCCAATGGCCCATCTAGTCCAGCATCCTGTGACAACCTCTGGAAAGACTGAAAGCAGGAAAAAAGGTGTGCTCCCCAACTGTTCTCCCCTACAACCAGAGATTCAGAGATATTAAAAGGTAAAGGTTTCCCCAAGACCGAATGATCTAGTCGTGACCGACTAGGGGGCAGTGCTTATCTCCGTTCCTAAGCCAAAGAGCCAGTGTTTGTCCTAGGACAAGCTTCCATGGTCATGTGGCCGGCCTGACGATACACCAATGGCACACGGAACGCCATTACCTTCCCACCGAAGCAGTACATATTTATCTACTTGCATTTTTAGGTGCTTTCGAACAGCTAGGTTGGCAGGAGCCGGGACAAGCAACGGGAGCTCACTCCGTTGTGTGGCCTTGAACTGCCAACCTTCCGGTCAACAGCTTCAACCCACAGTGCCACCACGTCCCTACAGAGATATTAGATGCCTCTAATCTGGCGTCAACACATATAATAGCCTTCATTGTTAGTAGTCAGTGGTATTGTCAGGGGGGCACGAGGGGATACATTGCCTCAGGTTCCACACCTTGAGGAAGTGCTATCCTGCATCATCAATGGTGGACTGGAGGCAAAAAAGCAGCCTTCTGAGACCCAGGAAGGCTGCACACAGCCTGGCTGAAAACCAAAAGTGGCTTTCTAAGACTTTCTAGGCCCTGGGGGTGTAGGCGTTAGGCCCTTTTGTGACCCCAGGTGAAGATGGCACAGCTACACCACTGCTGATAGTTGGTGGAGGACTCAAGGCCCACACAGATCAGAAGGTCCAGCCAGCCAGGCTGACTCCAGAGCCCTCGGGACCACTGGTAGCAGCAGTGCCCAATGCCGCATGGGAGGGGGAGCAGGGGTGTCTTGTGTGTGTGTGGGGGGGGGTACTGAGTGCAATAGCTTTGCTCCCAGGCCTCCTGTAACCCAGCACTGATTGAAGCCCCCTCCTATTCAAGCATAAATGCTGGGCATAGATTATTTCCCATCCCTAGGAGAGAGAAAAAATTAAACCAAGAAGCCTTTACTTTCTTTCGTTTATAATGCCTGAGACCTGTAAACCTCATGTCAAAACAGATTTTATTTGAAAGAAAATATTCCTCGGTTGATGGGTGCATACCGAGTTTCAGCCATGAGGAAATGTTTATGCATGAATTACCAACCCCTGAAAAAATACGGGGTTACAAGCGAAATGGAAACATATACAGGCCATTAACTGTAATGGCAGGACTGGGGCAGCGCTTACGCGCAGATATATCATATTTATTGACGAGTTACAGCATCTTACCAGTTCCTAAAAGCTCCCAAAGTTGGAAAGTCTGTCATGTGCCGAAGCCAAAGATTAAGGGCCATATTTCACTGTGGAATTAACGTTTCGAACCCAAGCATTTAGCGGGCAGCTGCTCACTTTTCAAAAACTCCGGCAACCCAAGTCTCTCCATGGCCAAGTCTTCCAGATCCTGCAAACGTTCCATAAATTAAACGCCCTGCAGGACTCCGGCCAAGCAATGGACCTTTTCAAAATATTGGCACGGCTCAGCTGCTCGGAAGTCGATTCTGACAAGCCTGAAGGATGATTCAGACAACCACAAGGTAGGGTGCTGGGGGGGTGGGGTGGCATTGCTGGTTGGGATGAGGAATGGAGTCTTTGGAGAGCCAATCTGCAGAAGCTCAACTCCTGTGTCGGACATCACTTAGCCACTGGAGTTGACATTTCTTGGGCATGTGCCTCTGACATGCAAAGACAAGCCCTCGTCAGGTGACTATACTCAGCTGACTCAGGCACCATAACCCTTGGCCAGCTCAGTAGACTGATCACCTACCAGATTAGGAAAGCAGGTCTACCCCACCTGACTTCATCCCACCCTGCCCTGCTTGACTGACCTACTTCATTATCCGTACCAGATTGCTGGGTGCACCATGGCGAAGCTCTCACCAGGCTCCTCATTGATGCCCCCACCTTGATGCAGATGGCAATGAAACAAACTGACACCACCCTGAGCTCTTTGGAAGAAGGGTAGTATAAAAATGTGAAAAAATATGAATGAATGAATGAATGAATGAATGAATGAATGAATGAATGAATGAATGATTTTGTCATATGGGGGATGTTAAAAATGTATGGGCCCTGAGGGTCAAATGACCTAGCTACCCCACTGTTGGGGGTGTATGTGAGTGCGGGCTTGGGGGCAGCGGGAGGGGGCATGCTGGTGGGGGGAGGAGGCAGGTTTCTCCCCCATTGTCATTTTTTTTTAAAAAGCCTAGAGGTGCTGCCACTTCTGGAAGTGACATCACTTCCTGTTGTGACCTCACTTCTGGGGCATCATTTTGCCCTCAGCCCTGGGCTGCACTTTTATTAGCTACCTCACTGCACCCTGGCCTCTCAGGACATGCACCTCTCCAACTGCGCATGATGACACAGGGGCAGCAAAATGTCTTTGTCTGGCCCTAGAAATGCACTGGCAGTTTTTCCTCCTCTGCCTGTTTGAAGATAAGACACTGACAGCTGATAATATCCAGGAAGACTGTGAAGAATTCACTTCAAAATGGGATATGTCCACTACCATATGCCTTCATTAGCAGAAGATTCCTTAAATATGTCACATTCCTCCCTCTGGGGAGAACCTTTCTGAGCGGCTCTTATCTGAAGCTTAAGTACTTCCTTCGGCTCACCAACCATTTCAATTAGGGAGCTATCACAAGGTCGCAAAAAGCACTTCAGTGAGTTAAATGTGTAGTTTGGCAGAATCAGGGTGGGAGAGGAAGGGTTTAACACTTTCTCTCCATGCTGTCGCGGCCTTTACCCATGTATGCTGTCTGTTATCGATGTACCCCCAATGCAAATAGCACATCATGTGTAACATGATTTCTGGACTGAGCCATTTCAGATTCCAGCTTGGGGTGGAGGGTTTCGTAGGAGAGCAGGTTGGGAAGAAGGGTGCCTTAGATCTGTTCTCCTTGACAGCTAGCTTTCTATGATATGGGGATATGTGTGTGCATGCATGTAATATAGATACACACACACATTCAGACCTAAGATGATGTAGTAGTTCAGCAGCTGGACCTGAAAGATACAGGTTCAAATCCCCATTCAGCCATAAAGCTTCCTTGGCTACCTCTCTCTCTCTCTCTCTCTCTCTCTCTCTCTCTCTCTCTCTCTCTCTCTCTGCCTTACCTACCTTGCAGGGCTCTTGTGAGGACAAAAGGAGGGAAGGAACTATGTACACCAGCCTGAGCTTTTTGGAAAAAGGATAGTATTAAAATGTGAATAAATAAATGTGTGTGTGTGCACGCATGCACATATCTCTTTTTCTGGAAAGTGGTATATAAATATTCACCATCATCATTCTCCTGATTTATGGGCTACTCCAAGGGAATAAGCCTTATTAAACTAGATGGGGCTTACTTCTGAACAGACACGTATAGGATTGCTGTTGGTTAATTAGCGAGATCAATCAATTAGGACCATTACAAGTGACTAAGAAGGTGTCCCCTAATTAATCAGCCTGAAAAGGTAAAGGTACGACCGAATGGTCTAGTTGTGACCGACTGTAGGGGGCGGTGCTCATCTCTGTTTCAAAGCCTGTAGAGCCGGTGTTTTGTCTGAGGACAAGCTTCCGTGGTCATGTGGCTGGCAGGACTATACGCCGTAGCGCACGGAACGCCGTTCCCTTCCCACTGAAGTGGTCCCTATCTACTTGCATTTTTAGGTGCTTTTGAACTGCTAGATTGGCAGGAGCTGGGACAAGCAACGGGAGCTCACTCCGTCGCGTAGTCTTGAACTCCCAACCTTCCGGTCAGAAAGCCCAGCAGCAGCGGTTTAACCCGCAGCACCACCACGTCCCTATATTAATCAGCCTGTACATTTTGATTTAAAAAACAAAAAACATTTTTAACACCAGTACCAGGAAGACTACAATGATGCATTGCAACCCTTCTCACATTTACGCCCCCCCTCTCCCGCTGCAGCCTCAAGTAATGCAGTCTAGGTGCAATTAGTTTTCCCATGTGATCTGTTACTTTTTGCAGTCCTCCTGAGGCACAGGAGACCCAAAATTCAACCAGCTTAAGAGCAAGGCGGCAGCTCAGTGGGAGAACATGTCATTGGATGCAGTTAATCTGTGGTAGTTAATCTGTGGAACTCTCTGCCACAGGAGGTGGTGATGGCATCTGGTCTGGATGCCTTTAAGAGGGGATTGGATGGATTTCTGGAAGAAAGGTCCATCATGGGCTATAGGCAATGATGGATTGTGCAACCTCCTTGCATTGGTGGCAGGCGCGTACCTGGGCAAAACCGCGCCCAGGGCACGCGACGTCATGACGTTGGTGGGCTTGGCAGCCCAGGATGGGAGCCGCCAGCGCGCGCCCAGCTCAGGGCGCGCGGCAGCGGCTTCCTTCCCAGTGCTGCCACCAGAGCACTTAAAGCGCCCCAGCAGCAGTGGGGGGGAGGAAGCTGCCGCCGCGCGTCCTGGCTTGGGGCGCGCGGCGGCAGCAGCGGCTTTCTCCCCGCTGCCACTGGGGCGCTTAAAGCACCCCAGCGGCAGGCCGGGACGCCGCCAAGGCGCCTCGGGTGCGGGGGCCCGCAAATTTGCAGGCGGGGGCGGGGCGCCATGCCAACGGCGCGCCCCCCTTATGGCGCCCCAGGGCTCGTGCCCTGGGGTGCCATACCCTCGCGACGCGCCTGATTGGTGGTGGACTACTTCGGAGTACCGGGTGCAAGGGAGTGGCAAGAGGATGCAAGCATCTTGTTGTCTCATGCCTCCCTGGGGCACCTGGTGGGCCATTGTGAGATACAGGAAACTGGACTAGATGGGCCTTTGGCCTGATCCAGCAGGGCTCTTCTTATGTTCTTATGCAGAACGGCTTGGGTTCAATCACTGGCATCTCCAAGTCGGGCTAGAAGAATAGCCTGCCTGAGACCCAGAATTGGCTCTGCCAGTCGGTGTAGACAATACCAAATTAGATGGTCCGTAGTCTGACTCACAGCGCAGTCCTATCCTACAGGTCTGCTGACACAGAGGTCCCTGTGCCAGCCTAGAGTGTTGCAAACATGGCGTAAGACACGTTTGCGATCCCTCTAGAGTAAGCAGCACTGGCAGGGAGGCCTGCACAGCCCCATGGATGCGAAATCCAAGACCCCAGACCCCAGAGTGGTGCAGGGCTGTGGGAGGGGGCAGTGGGAGGGTGGAATGGAGGGAGGAAGGGGGGTTTCTGGGTGGAGGATCAGGGGTGGATCAGGCCCAAGATGAGGGCAGGTCTCTACCATATCCTATCCTCTCTCCCAGGCTTTAATGCCTTACAAGGGCATTCAACAGACTTCCCCTTGTTAAATGGTTGGCACAGATCCAAGTAGACTCATTAGAGACCATCTCTCATTTCCCATTGGGCAAAATGTCCCCATACCCCAAGTAATGTAATATAATAATAATAATAATAATAATAATAATAATAATAATAATAATAATAATAATAATAATAATAATAATACTTTGTATTTATATACCACCTTTCTAGGTCATTAGATTGCTCTTTTGACTTTATTCAAAGTGATTTACATAGGCAGGCATTTCTAAACCCAAAGGGTTTTTACAATCACAAATAAGTTCTAATCTTCCAAGAACTGCTACATTCATATGACACTTTCAAGTCCAGCCTTTCTTTCTTAGCCACATGGCTGCCTTCCTGCCGGCTGATAAATGACTTCTTGCTCTCACCAAGAAACAGCTGGCCCAACACAACTCCTCTCTCACAGGCAGCCGGACACAGCTCAGATCTTATCAGCCGCATTCTCGAGGTCTGCCGCTCACGGAAACTTCCTGTGTTCTCGAACTGGTGACCTTCAGATCTTATCTTCAGGTATGACTGGGGCTTTTACCCTCTCAGCTAGATGTCCTGCCCACCTTCAGCCTGCTCTCAGTGAGCATTGGATGCAGCGGAGGCCATGCAGCCCGTTTCGTAAACTCACCCCCCCTGCTTTTTCCAAGGGGGAACTGCACCACATGCAGGGTTAATAACCTGAATGCCATTTCTAATAAAAGCCACTTCTATTTTTTTCCAAGAAGGCTTTTGTGCAAGTTTAATAAAAATAAATTTTGAATATCAATAAAGGACGTTCTATTTTTTTTGGCACCCCTCTGCCGAGCTCCTTCCTTCTGTCACAGAAGCCGTGCCATCGGCGGGTTGCCTTCTCTGCTGCCCATTGAAGTGGTGCCATAAAAGCTGGAGATGGTTTGCTGAAATGCGCCGAAGGTATTCGCGTCTCTTTTCAAGGAGAAATTCAATTTATTGCATTTATATTACAATGTCTGTCAGGAAGAAAGGGTATAATCACCAGCATATTTGCGATTTACATTTTTTTCTTTACATGAGGTAATGGTATTAGGAGTTAACTCTGAGGTTGAAAGCTCAACTGGATGTATCCGTCTGTTTCTTTTTTGCATTGTCACGAAAGGAAGCTCTCTAACAAAGCATAAGGGCCTGTAGTGCTTGTCTCAGAGCGCAATCCTAACCTGGAGTTAGGCTGGCACAGTTAGGCCAGCAGAGTTTGGCCGGCACAAGGGACACCGTGAAGTATGCTTGGACCAGTCTCGGAGGCAGAAAGGCCAACACACAAACGGCCGCCATCCTCCTTGACTCAGAGAGTGGCCCAACTTTGCTGGCCTAACTTGTGCCAGCCTAACTGTGCTGGTTTGATAGATGGAAATAGTGGAGAGTGGTCTACTGAATAAGAACATGAAGAGCCCTGTTGGATCAGGCCAAAGGCCCACCTTGTCCAACTTCCTGTATCTGACAGTGGCCCACCAGATGCCTCAGGGAGCACACAAGACAACAAGATGCCTGCATCCTGATGCCACCTGGCCCTTGCACCTGGCATTCGGAGGTAGCCTATTTCTAGAACCAGGACATTGCATATATCCAGGGGGACAGTTATGATACTAGACCAGTGGATTAGGAGTCATTTGGGAAAGGGAATAGTATTATGAGATCACCCCAGCCACTTCAGAATTAAGGATGACAGTGTCCTCTGTCCCCACACAAACTTAAAAAGACACATCCTAAATTATTGATCCTGCCACTGTGTTTGAAGAAGAATCTGGGTCTAGGCAGATTCTATGAATTTTCCAACAGTGCATTGCAACAAATGGAAGGATTTTTGTTAAAGCTGACTCGGGAGGCAAGACACAGCTGGAATTCAAGGAGCTCTTCAGATTCTTGCTCGCCAAGTTGTCAAGGCGCAAAGGCAGGTCTGAAAGGCACAGCTGTATGGCTGCAGACACTTCCCCTGCAACGCTTGCATTATTCGTGCAGTCCTGCATGCGGCACGGAGCTGATTTAGCGGAGAAGCTTCCGTACGTCTCCTGTTAAGAGCAATTTGGCATGTATTTGTCACTAACGGCAAGCAGTCTTTTAGATAGCGGATGGATTAATCCAGACCTGCGGTGTGAAAAGAAAAGGCATAATTTAACACTAATCACTTGGAGCTCTTCTCTTGTAGCAAGCACACCGCAGATCTTGAAATGGGCTGCCGACATGAAGTATAATTTTATAGCATCCGTTTGATAGCTATAATAGTACAAGAGGAACCTGCAACAAAATGTGGCATCTTGCCTGACTCGAAAATGCATCTCTAGCTGTTAAAGCAGGGGCATAATTTTGTTTCATACAGAAGGCCAGAATGGCATTCACGGTGCAAGAAGTGACATCATTAAGCAGGAAGTGATGTCACTGAGCAGATGATGGCCAGGAATAAGCACTGGTGCTCAAGCCTGAACTCATCAGCTGCAAATAAGAGAAACCATGCAAATCTTGATCCTATTTTCAAAATATTCAAGAGCCCCATCATCACACGGGCTGCCCTTTTAGCAACCCTGCTTCACGTTGCAGCTCAGCAGCTGAGAGTTGCTCTGCAATGTGATGTCGTGGCTGAAGCGACACTGCTGAGAGGGCAGCTCCAGGAGAGCCCAATTATAAGAGCAGGCAACTGTTAAACTGCCTCCTGAAACTGCTGTTAGCAATTAAGGGTGCCCAAAAGCATCCCTCTTTGAAACAAATGTCTCCGCATCTAGATTGCAAGCGCCTTGGGGCAGAGACCTGGCTCCTCAGGGTGTAAAGTGTGTACATGCCTTGCACTCATCATATCATCATCCTCAGAACAAGCAATTTAAGTCTCTCTCTCTCTCTCTCTCTCTCTCTCACACACACACACACACACACACACACACACACACACACACACACAC
>JAJKFI010000011.1:697836-708436 GCA_029204185.1 Lerista edwardsae
CACACACACACACACACACACACACACACACACACACACACACACACGACCCTCATTCTATAGAAAGTTTTTAAAAAGCCTTACACAAAGGTGTCTGGATTTCGGCCCTGCATCAAAATTCCAGATGGATTTCAGCAGTGATTCTGCAGCATGTATAAGGAAGGGCTCTTAAATACAAAAACAGAACAAATACAAACAGCGGAACATACCCCTCACTCCTGTCGAAAGTGGGAATGTCTGCCTTTTTAGAACCAAGAAGACTGCCTGGAGATGACAAATGAATATATTACTCACCACCAGAACCATGTGCTGTGGTTTGAGGCAGCTGCTTGGAAATGGAACACTAAGTAGGGAAACTTTTTGTTACCATTCCATTTAAATATGTAATAATTGCTTTCTGCGATTGTCCCTGGGCACAAGGCATATACATAGCCTGCTCCTTTTTTTTTTCTTTTTTTTTAACGACGGTGAGGTGTTGATCGATATCTGCAGAAATAGATTCCTTACTGCATAAATCATGCTTAGGTGTAACTGACAAACCTTCCCCACGGGCAAAAATAGATGGAAACCGAGATAGCCCAGGTGTGTTGTTGGCAGGTAGGGCCACAGCAGGAAACTTGTAAGGCATTGGCATAAGAAATGAGCAGCAACGTTTCCACTCAGTCTTTGTTCCTGGAAGAGTGGTTGGCAGCTCTTCATCATGGAAGCACATCAAGAGTGATGTCGTGGGCATTTGTGTGCCCCAGGAAGGATTATATGTGGCCCACATGCTGCTTTTGGGGATACCTGTTCTCCTACCCTTAAATCTTAAGAATGCAGACCTATTCTTGAGGGACAAGGATAGCAGGAGGTGTGGACTGATGGTTGAGTTGCTGGTACTGCCTGAAGCTAAGCAGGAAAATCTGGGGTCTTGTTTTTGGATGGGCGATGGAATGGCAGGCTGTGACAAGCTGCAGTACCTGTTGTGGCAGAATGGGGTCGCTGTGGAGCTGATTAGCCAGTGTGGGAATGTGTGAGAAGGCCAGCCGGTAAGAGAACAAAGGATGACCTTGAAGACCTGTCCAGGCTTGACTTACTATTGCCTGCTGAAGCTCGATGGCACACAGCCAGAGGAGAGAACCACACAGTGAAGGCTACATCTGGGACTGAGGATTTGGTGAATCCACTGTTGCGCCACCCAGGGGTCAACTGAGGTGTGAGGCCTTCCTGTGCCTCAAAACTCCTCCTGGACATCTCAGGATCCACCATAGAGGGTGCAGGTTGGAACCCCCTCAAGACTGGCACCGCCTCAAGGTCCAGAGAAGTGCTACACCACTGATAATTGGTCTTCATGCTGGGGAAATATGCACCTGTTGAATGTATGCTGACCTTGCAGCACATGATGAAGAGAGAGCTACTGTTTTTTGCATAAAAGGGGATCACAGATTTGCTTCCATGGGTACTGCTTCCTTTTTGAAGGGAAAAAACCAGTAAATCAGTAATGCCACTCCCCCATGTGGTTTGTTTTCCAATACCTTTGATGTTTTAAAAAAATTAAAAAAAAAAAAACCTTACATGTAGTTACCTCAATGTACTGTGTACTCTTTTTTCCATAAAGTTTGGTAACATCTTTCAATGTTTGTTCATTTTTTATTCTGTCTGGTTATTCAATAGTGAAGGCACAGGGGACTTTTATTTAAAATTCAGCTCAGTTCTTCCTCCCGTATCATGTTAATGCTGAATTTATGCTTTCATGGAGCATTGTGGATAAAGAGGGTAATGATACTTGTTTAGTACTTTATCCACGTATGAAATTGTTGGCTGTAAAAATTCAAGAAGTATAAAAAAGTGATTGAGTCACTTAAAAGAGAAGCATAAAAAACGGAGAGAAATTTATTGAACAATGGGGAATAGTCTGATGGGATGTTTGGGGTTTTTCCCCCCTTTTTTCTTTTTTGCTCAAATCCAGAAATCTAAAGAACTGCCGAGAGATTATGTAGATTTAAAAACCTGTTCTGTATCAACTCTTGATGACACCTGTACAAGGTATACGGGAAGCGTCTCAAGACCTCTGAATGAATCCAAGATGACCCACATGTTTTGGTGCCTGAGGCTGCAATCCTATACACACATTCCTAGGAGTACACTACAGTGAGCACAGAGGGACCTGCTTCTGAGTAGACATTCATAGGATTGCGCTGTGTGGCAGGAGTTCCATAAAGGGACCTCTATGGCAAAATACTATGACAAATAAGTAAAAACATGGAAGCCCCACCATGATGGAAACACAAGTATACAGACTGACATTTTATCCACAGGGGATAGGTTCCAGGCAGGGGCATAGCTGAAGAAGTGCAGGGGGGGTGCAATTGCACCAGGCAACAAGCCTTCGGGGGACAATAAGCTGAGCTTGACACTAGTGGCCAAAATTGTGAAAATCTTGATATCTGCGAATAAGACTATCATGTTATATACCATTTGATGTGGAATTTAATGCAGAATGCAATGAAACAAACCAAAATATAGTATCTTTACTCTATCAAATGTTATGGCCCCAAACCCCAGAAACCAAAAATACAACAGTCATGAAAAAATTGTGGTTTGTTAACATTGTGGTTTTTAGGAACAATACTGCCATGTTATATATCATTCGATGCAGAATTTCATGCAGAATGTAATGATTAGAGTGTAATCTCGTCAAACGTTATGGCCAAAAAACCAATAAAATGAAAGTATAACTGTGATGTCACTTCTGGTTGTGATGTCACTTCTGGGGCATCATTTTGCCCACTGCACTGGGCTACACTTTTATTAGCTATGCCAGTGGTTCCAGGACACAGACACACACACACAGACACACACACGGATATGCAAATCCACCCCCATTCCAGTTTGACAAGCAAACTGGAAGTGGCTTTCTGAGGCCTCTGAGACCCACAGAGGCCTTCATGGGCCGCCACACGCCTCAGAAAATCTCCTGGAAGCTTCCAAGTCATTTGGAAAGTCATTTCCGGTTTGACAAGCCTACCAGAAGTAGTTCCCCCAGTATCCACAGCATTAATGGTGACTCAAATCCACAGATAGTGGATCTGTACATGGTATTGTGACCAATACTCTGGTTCATTGCAAAAGAGTGTTGCATGAAGGAATCTTTCCTGCCTACCAAATGAATACAGCTGGGCTTGAGTTCCTTTGTACATTCCACTTTGGCAGGTAGTTTTCATATCTAAGGTGATTTCCCAAGATTATGAAACAGACTTGAAGGAATGAGCCTTGTAATGAGAATTTTTTTCTCCTTTTTTGCAACCCCAAACGCTGAATTTCTGAGGTCTCCACAGTCTTTCAATCTCATCATTTGATATCGTTCCAATTACATCATTCCCACTTCCCTCCCATGCATATTTAGGAAAATTAACTCTAAATATAAAATAAGGAGAAAGAAGAGATCAAAAGTAAAATGTACTGCTCTAATTTACTAATTTCTTTTTCTCCTAGGACCAATAATAATAATGTCAACGAGGGAAAAGACTTTGGCCCAGATCCAAAGAACCATGCAACTAGTTCTGCACACCAAAAGAGGCTTTGAACTTCTGTTTCAAAATGCTCAAACTAGAGGCAACCAGCCGTAGCAGCATGGATATTGGGATACAGCCAGTGGGTGCAATTTCTCCTGCACGTGTTCAGTAGGGGGATTGATATATAGTATTTGGGAATGGGTTCTTCAACCTTGTATCCTATATGTGGATCAGTGTTCTTCAACACTGGGGTTGGACCTCCAATGGGTTTGTGAAGCCACTGAATGAAAAAGGTTGAAGACCACTGGCTTAGAGCACCACCAGGTAAAGGGGAAGGCACCCAGTGTACCCCTTCAGGTACCAGGAGATGGTGTCCCCATCCTGCTCAGGTTCTTAGCAATTGTGTTAAAAGAGCTTTCACTAGTACCAGTCTTCAGGGTAATTTTTCTGCCAGTGGGCAGGACGGCCTGGGGAGGGGGCCACTGTGGGAGGCTTAGATTTTTGTGGGCACAGATCCAAGCAGCCCTATTGGGTTGCATGTGGTTTACCGGGGGGGGGGGGCAAGTGGACATTCATTCCCTTGCCCTGTACTGAGCTAAGCTGCTGTGACCTCCTAACTTGAGTAAGATGCAACAAAGGCCAACTGGCCGGCCTGAGCCTGCCCAAGTTAGGATTGCACCCTTAATGTATTAAGTAAATTAAGAAATAATAGTGTTTTTGGTTAATTGGCCATAACTTTTGATAAAATATAGAAATTCCAACATGGTTTGTTTCATTACATTCAGCATTAAATCATCTTTCCAATGATATATAACATGATGGTATCATTTGTACTTACCCAGGTTTTCACAATTTTGGCAATCAATCAATCAATCACTAGTATTTATATACTGCTTTTCAACACAAAGTTCACAAAGCGGTTTACAGGCAAATAATAACATTAAAGTTAAATGGCTCCCTGTCCCAAAAGGGCTCACAATCTAAAAGGATGGAGAATACCACCAGCAACAGCCACGAGAAAGACACTGTGCTGGGGTGAAGAGGGATAATTGCTCTCCCCTGCTAAATATAAGAGGACACCACTTGAAAAAGTGCCTCTTGCCCAGTTAGCAGGGGTTAATGTGAATATTTATATACCACTTTCCAGATGGTGAATATTTATATACCACTTTCCAGAAAAAGAGATATGTGCATGTGTGCACACACACACATTTATTTATTCACATTTTAATACTATCCTTTTTCCAACTGGTTTATCCAACTGGTGGCCTGCTCAGCTTGTTGCCCCCTTAAAGCTTGTTGCCCGATGCAACTGCTATGCCCTGCACCCCTTTAGCTATGCCACTAGATGAGACACATCTTTATTGCATTGCATGCAGTGGTAGATTCCAATAAAGGGATTAGCTTTCTGATCCTTTCCAAGGGAGTAATGAGAAACCATTCACTCAAACCTGGGTTCGTCACTGAGTGTACCGTTAGCAAGGAACTGCAGTGTGATGTGCATGGTTACAAATGTGATTGATATGCCCACACCGTTGAGCCAACAGTTCTCCCTGAACTTGTTTGGGCCTCAAATTCATGCAGCAAGCAAAATTCAGTGGGCAAAACAGCATTTCCTCAGAGAGGCTGAGGAAACTGTGAATCTCAGGAACAGTTTTCCACCACTGGTTGATGGAAGACAAAAATCTCCCCCCCCTTTTCCCCCCTGCAAGCTCATTGGTTGCAGCAATTGTACGGCATTGGCAGCAATTGTACGGAGCTTCTGGAGGGAAAATTGGGGTGAGAAACTTCTCAGAATTTATGTGCTCCACCACCAACCCAAAACACTGAAATTGAGCCTTCAGTTTTGCCTCCTGAAACTGAGGTGCAGAAAATGGGCCACAGGGCACGATACTAGATCTCTCTTAGGAGAGCATGAAAACTTCTGAGCTGGATGCCTAAAACACATAATATGCCCAATGTCGGCAACCATCCCAGTTTTGTCGCGAGGACCCACCAAAGCAATGAGGAAAGGATAATACAATGAAGGAAACACATGCTTATTTTCCCACACATTTTACCTCAGAACTGTTGCCATTAAGTGACTGGGAGCCTGTGGAGTTCAGGCCTACTCTTTGCAACACACACAAACCCTGACATTTCCCTTTGAAATTAATATAGTGGGGGCTCGGAATGTACCATATCATTAAGAAGGGATTACATAGCTCTGAGACAGCATAATGTAACACCAGCAGAGGAGCCTCTAGTCGTTAAGCTAATTGGACAGCCAGGGCTCTGATAACTGGGAGCTGCCATAAATAAGCAAAGAGCGAGGCTTGGGAAAGCACTCCTTCAGAGTCAGCCCCTTAGGGAAGTCATTAAAATCTCCATTGCCACCTCCCACCTTGGAAACAAACAAACAAAATTGACTGGACAGTTCTGAGGCATTGGGATCTGAGGGGCCTCCGCCGGAACGCTTCTGGAATGTTCCACATGCAAACCTGGTTGGTTTCTGCGAGCGGCATGGACTTCTGTAAAGAGGTTTTGTGTTTAAATAGTCTCTGTGGCACCTCGGTTCTTTCGTCTCAAAGTTTGAAATGTGCTTTAGAGGCACCTCTCAACTGAAGGGCAGGAGCCATTTCAGAATCTTCCGGAAGATCTGGGGTGAATGGCAGTAGATATTTCATAACTGTAAATAGCTTAGCCATGGAAAGTTAACGTTTGTAAACAAACAAAAAATATTTTACCATGACTAGACTGGTGGTACTTTCTGATCTTCTGCGTTTCTCCCCTAGAAAATAAAAGTTTTAATTGGTTGGACCTCTAACAGGTCATTTGGGCCTGTTTTTGAACGTTGGGTCAGAATTCCTAATCTGCAGTAATTGAGGTGTAGATTTGTACTTGAATTTGTTTGTGGCTCTTGTGGCTCTTGATATGCTGTAGATTTGGGGCTCTGAACCTTTTGCCACCTCACTCTGCACCTATGCATCACATTCTGGTTGGCAGAGTAGATCCCACAGCCTGAAATCAGTCCACCCTGATTTGAGTCAGATGTGCGCCATCCTCCCTGACTCTGAGAGTGGTCCAAACGCACTTCACATCCCCCAATGGCCCAACTAAGAAATGACCCTCACCCAAACTCCCGCGGAACATGTGAAGACCATTTGCTGCACACCAATCTGCCATGGCACACTGGTTGAAAATATCTGATCTAGAAAAGGACAATCAGCAATTGATGGCAAGAAGGTGACTTGCCACCAGCTTCCCGCGATACCAATCAATACATAATACTTGCAGTCCAAAAAGGCACTCTCTCTATCAGAAGTTTCAATTGGTGGATGTCATTGTGGAATAATATCCCTTTATAAGAACACCCAGAATTGGCTTAAATTACCTCCATCTAACACATGCAAAAGCAGTTCCACTTGAGAGATCATGTCCCTAACAAGGTACATCAACCCCCAAAAAACTCCACAGAAAAACCACCCACAACACTCTTTTAATCACTGTTTAGTGACACAGTGCACAAACTTGCCTTGTACTCTCTATGCATTATCATAAACCATTTCCAATTTGATCAAGGGAAGCTCATAGTAAAAAATGCAAGCTATTTTGATTTCTTGCATATAAAACAGAAAATTGGGCTCAGAGCAGTGGTGGGATTCAGGGGGTTCGCCAGGTTCTATAGAACCGGTTCTTAAATGGCTGGGCCCCGCCCACTCGCTTACCTTAGCTGGCTTCAGGTGTTTTTTTTGCTCCGGCTATGATGTCATAGAACCGGTTGTTAATTTATTTGAATTCCACCACTGGCTCAGAGGCCTGATTTATTTCCTTGCACGTTTGATATGGAGAGGCAGGCATGGGTATTACTTGTCAAGAACATGAATTTTCCTGAAATGTTTAATGTTGGGCGCACAAAATTCTCAACAGTAAACACGAACAGGTCAGGTCCTCATCCGTCACCCCACCCCTACCCAAAGCGCAGATCCCCTCTCTCTTCCCTTTGCAACATGATTGCTCAGCCATTTTGGAGGGAGAAAATTGTAACGCAGTAGAAATTGGCATGTATTGGTTAGGTCTGATTGTTGATGAGCAACATTGATTCCTTCTGGATCAATTAAAACAAGAATGCTTTACTTGCTATCTTTTATGCTGTCAGTTATTCATTGGTTTTTCGTTGGGTAGATGTGGCTGTGTTAATATCAGCCCTTAGGTGAAGGCAATGGACCATGCCAATGTGCCAACAGACCCCTTGAACACTTGGGGCTGTCACTTTCCCACAAACCACTGCTCCACTGCGTCCTTCCTTCTGCCCCCACTTGCCAAAGGTGGGCAGTCTTGTGGCATCCCCAGGCGCCCAATCTTAGACACCTCAGGTTTTGGGAGACTGCCACCATCCCTGGAGAAAAGCCTCAAACTCCTGCCAGCCAAAGGTATGTCCAAGATGGATCAGAGAGCTTGGGAGGATGATGGAAAAGTCTGGGTAGACCCATATGGGCAAAGGTAGCATTGACATTACTGTGGGCGCAATCCTAAAATGAGTTAGGCCGGCATAAGCTAAGACAGCGAAGTTTGGTTGGCACAAGGGACACTGTAAAGTATGTTTGGACCACTCTCAGAGGCCAGCATACAGACATGATCCATCCTTCCTGACTCAGAGAAAGTCCAAACGGGCTTTATGGTGTCCCTTGTGATGGCCAAACTTTGCTGGTTTAGCCTATGCCGGCCTAACTTCAGTTTAGGATTGCGCTCTGTGTCACCAACGAGACTGAGAGGAACTAATTGTTTGCTGGAATGAACTTTGACTCAGCCCCCCTCTCTCTCTTCTCCTATCTAAACCCCTTGATCCTACAAGCTCCCTCAACACTGGTCTTGGGGTTCTGAGCTAAGCAAAACATGCCTGCCTGCCTTTTCAACAACTCTTGTGAACAACTCTTGTCTAAGGCAGGGGTCTCCAAACTTTTCAGCAGAAGACCTGCATCGTATATAAGGTATTTAAATGGTAACCCTGGAACAGAACTCCAGTGGATGCAGAGGTTATACTGTATTTATCCTCCTTCAGCAGGTTGCTATTAGCTGGCCCCACCACCTGCCAGGGGCCAGATCAAAATCTTTCCAAGGCCAATTTGGTAATTGGACCAGGGTTTGGAAACTCCTGGTCTAGGCCATCGGATTGGTCATTTTAGGAAGCAGCTTTGCCCTGATTCAGCAAGGTTCAATTCATGTTCTTGATGTTAGAAAACAACCCCCAATAAAGCAACCAAAGGAACCCAAAAGGAACACTTTATTTTTTTTTAATTTGTAGAAACAAAGTCAAGAGAAAATAAAAACCCAACATTGATTTCAACAGAGCTTAAACACACCTTACTTTTTTCTCTACTGCTCACAATTATGTCCGCATTACAAAGAGTGATGAAGATGATGAAATATTCAGTGTCGGAACAATTTGTTTGCAAAGGAGGCTGTGTATAGTTTTTTTTTCCCCCCCAAGCATTCCTGCAGCTTTCCGGCTAGAATTGTCAAACGGAAAGATGGGGATAAGGAATCGAAGCTGAAACACACAAACCAACCTCACCAGCTCCAAAGAAAAATGAAGGAACTCGATCTGCTTTTGAAGATGTTGCCAGCTCTGGAATTCTCATCAGAATTCCCATCTGAATTCTGACACCGTTCCCATCTCCAGGTAACCTTGGCGTACGTCTTTACAGTTCCAAATCGCAAGGCTCATGTTCTCTGTCTCTTTTGACTCCCTGTGTGATGAAAGTGAAAGTATTAAAGAGAATGTGATACTCATAAATAGCGGGTTTGCTCTCCCTTTCGTTCCTGCGCGTCCAAGGCTTATAAGGCGACTTCAGAAAAACACATGCGATGGTGGATATGTCAAATGCAAATGGTCAGTCCCTGAAGGGACTTGGGAAAGTATCAAATTAGGATGAGTTTTCTTAAATAATGCAGATGTGCAATATATAAACAGGATCACTTGTGTTGCAATCAGACGAGAAGGTGTCCAGATTTCAGATTTTTCTGGATTTCGGAATAATTGCAGACATAATGAGAACTGCTTCCTCTTGCTTTTTTTTACTTTAATCCATTTGGGAGTCTGCTGGCCTCTTGGACATTTTTCAACTGTGTATAGGCACACACCACACATATAATAGCAGAGAATAGAATTTACAGCCTGTATGTGGGAATGAGCGCAAGACCTTCTTTCTACAGAAAGTTTTAAATACATCTTGGACAAAGATGGCTGGATTTCAGAATAGTCTGGATTTGGGATGTCCGGACAAGGTATCATCTACTTGTTCCACACCACACCTCATTACTGCATAAACAAATCCATCACCCAACAATGAACAAAGGTAGAAATGAAGATGAAAGACCTAGATTGTCGTATCCTCCTAATTTTCAGCTGAAATCCTCCTAATGCAGACTGGAAATTTGACTTGTGCTACATAATTATCAGCTGGTCTCAGTGCTTCAGGACTGGATTGATTCTTAACAACAGATCCTTGATAGGCTGTTAGATTAACTAAAGTCAGCAGCTCTCAGATGAGTTCATTTCGTGACTGATGGCAAAACATCCCTTTAAATTACAACCATGTTGTAAGTTCGTTTTCTTTCAAAACTTCATTAAATTGTAACGCTGGGCTTCACTAGCAAGTCCAAATGTGACTGCTTTCCTTTCAGTTCATCTGTATCCACAGCAGGGTTTTTTTTTCTCCCCATCTTTCTCCTTTTACTATTAAAAAGTCTCCCTGGATGGCCCATTCTGTCACAGATCTTAACTCAAAATCATTTATTTAACATCTGCTCTGCAATCATTTCTCCAAGATTTACTTCCTTGAAAACACAACTGGGACACTTGATCCTCTCTTGTTTTCAATCTGTGATATCCTTTAGAAAAAGTAAAACATTAGGAGCGAGGGGGGGGGGAAGTGAAGCTGACACCAATATATTGCAATGACTCATTTCTTTCACATTATCCCTGCTAGGGTAATTTGTGGGAGGAGATGAACTTCAGAGACGCTTAGAGGCAGCCTGGTGGCATTACAGAGAAATCTATTGAATGCATACTGCATAAGCATCTCTCTCTCTCTCTCTCTCTCTCTCTCTCTCTCTCTCTCTCT
>JAJKFI010000011.1:708446-718498 GCA_029204185.1 Lerista edwardsae
GCCACCCATCCAACCAGAAGCCTCACCTGGCATTCTTAGGTAGCCTACTTCTAAAACCAGGAGGTTACATATACCCATCATGGCTTGTAACACATGACAGACTTTTCCTCCAGCCATCTGTCCAATCCCCTTTCAAAGGCATCTAGGTCAAACACCATCACCACATCCTGTGGCAAGGAATTCCACAGGTTAATTACAACCTGGGTGAAGAAATGTGGGCATTCTTGGATTCTTCATGCAATGTTCGAAAGGGGCAGTGTACCCTGTGCCAGTTTGAGCCTTGACAAATGCATGGTTTCGACATCGTTTGGCGGCAACCCTGGAAGGGAGTCCACCATCTCTCCCTCCTTCTGCACCACCTGCAGGTCGTCATCCTGCTTATGAGATCCAGCTCTTAGACACAGGCTTCATTTTAGCAGGGGGAAAAACTGGCTCAGTTTTGTTTTGCTTCCCTTCACGGGGGGAGCAAGTGAACCAGTCCAGCATTCATTTTCTAATGGGAAGTTCAATATGAAGAGACCTTGTGTGTGCTGAAGGAGGGGAGGGGAGTCCAGGTCTTGGATAGGCTCCAGATGTCCACTTTCTCTTCCTGTGCCCAAGTACTTCATTCTGTGAAGGAAAGGCCAGAAAATTAAAATCAATAACTCCATTATATTTACAGGGTTCCTTGTTGAGTTAAGATTTCCAGTCTTTATGTCCAGCTATAACTTAAGTAAGAATCACTGCTTAGCTTATGAAAATGGGCTCATTTTAACTGGGCTAATGGCTCCTTTCCCACTCTGAGAAGGGTATCACGGCCGGAAGGGCCATCATTGTGATGCCGGAGCCTGCTGCTTTCTTGAGAATGCAGCAATAAGCTGGGTTATTTCTCAGACATTTCCCAAGAGCAAAGTGAATCAAAAAGGAAAAAAAAAGCCTATCTACAACCTTGACACAAGAAAAACAACCACTCAGCCCTGCCCCTTTCCAGCATCCCTTCTTCCCATATTTTCAATATGGCTGCTCTCAGTTTTCCACAACCCACCTGAAATTGGCTCATGACCCACTGGTGGGTCCCAACCCACAGTTTGGGAACCACTGCTTTAAGATAAACGAAAGAATCAGGAAAGAATCCAAAATATGCAACTCAAAACAGGTGGTATAATATGGGACCCATTAGCGAGAACAACAAAAAACCCGAAAGTGAATAACTGCAGACATATCCCAATGTTTTCTACAGCTATGCAATGTCGTTGAATTGCATTGCATTTGGTGTTTCGTTTTCTTTTTAAAAAGGTTACATTTAGTTTTGATTTCCGCTTCGCTTTTCATTGGCCTTCCAAAACCTGCGATCAGCTGCAAGACCAGTCAGTTTTCATATCGCTGTTCAAAAAGAGAAATGCTAACAAATGAAACACAACAATACTATAATTGACAATCAGTTCGCTTGGCTCCAACATTTCACCATAATGAGATGGGATAAATATTCATAATGCAATCCATTCACGGGCACGTAGGAGCCTATTTTCCAGTTGCATGTAGCATATAATTCTGGCTGGCTGGAGCTGAGCACTGAATAGTAACGGAGGCTGAGAGATCTTTGCGGGTGCATTACGCCTTTATTTCCCCATAATTTGGAGCCATTTCCTAATTTGGAGCTGGCCAAATCCATTTTGTTCCGTTGACTGTATAGCTGAGCAATTACATCTCTAGATGTAATGCAGCAGTTCTCAAACTGTGGGTCCAGGACCCACCAGTGGCTCATGACTTATTTTTTGTTGGGTAGCGAAATGGACAGGGCAGATTAGGCTACGTGCATCAAGGGTTAAACAAGCTTCTACTTGGGAGGGGGAGCACTGCTGCCCAAGCACAATAACAGCCACACCCCTTGGCATTTATAAATCAGGCAGCAGCCTCTGGGGTCTCTAAAAGGTTTGGGAACCACTGGCGTAAATCCACACATGCCACAATCTGCACAGAAGCAAAAATGAAATAGGCATATTGTGTCATGCCACAGGTGATCCACCACACCTGAGGTCAAAGGTTTGTTTACTGTTGCTTAGGTTTGTTTACTGTTGCTTAGGGTGTATATTGTCACCCTGCTTATTTAACTTATACGCAGAGTACATCATGAGGAAGGCAGGGCTGGATG
Source organism: Lerista edwardsae (assembly GCA_029204185.1). Taxonomy (NCBI): domain Eukaryota; kingdom Metazoa; phylum Chordata; class Lepidosauria; order Squamata; family Scincidae; genus Lerista; species Lerista edwardsae. The sequence continues at coordinate 710,578 of JAJKFI010000011.1, forward strand.
ACTCACAAGCTGGAATCAAGATTGCTGGGAGAAACATCAACAACCTCAGATATGCAGACGATACCACTCTACTGGCAGAAAGTGAGGAAGACCTAAAGAACCTTTTGATGAGGGTGAAAGAGGAAAGTGCCAAAATTGGTTTGAAGCTCAACATTAAAAAGACTAAGATCATGGCAACCACTCCCATCACTTCCTGGCAAATAGGAGGGGAAGAAATGGAAGCAGTGACAGACTTTATTTTCCTGGGCTCCAAGATCACCGCAGATGGTGACTGCAGCCATGAAATTAAAAGACGTTTACTTCTTGGGAAGAAAGCTATGGTGAACCTAGATAGCTTAATCAAAAGCCGAGACATCACCCTGCCAACAAAGGTTCGCATAGTCAAAGCGATGGTTTTCCCAGTAGCCATGTATGGCTGTGAGAGCTGGACCATAAGAAAGGCAGAGCGTCGAAGAATCGATGCTTTTGAATTATGGTGTTGGAGAAGACTCTTGAGAGTCCCCTGGACTGCAAAGAGATCCAATCGGTCAATTCTCCAGGAAGTCAAGCCTGATTGCTCCCTGGAAGGACAAATGCTGAAGCTGAAGCTCCAATACTTTGGCCACCTGATGAGAAGAGAGGACTCTTTAGAAAAGACCCTCATGCTGGGAAAGATTGAAGGCAAAAGGAGAAGGGGGCAACAGAGGATGAGATGGTTAGATAGTGTCACCGAAGCAATGAATATGAAATTGGGCGAACTCAGGAAGCTAGTGGAGGACAGGGAGGCCTGGCATGCTGTGGTCCATGGGGTCGCGAAGAGTCGGACACGACTTAGCGACTGAACAACAACAAGGCACCATCAGAACATCAGAAGAGCCCCGTTGGATCAGGCCAAAGGCCCATCTAGTCCAACTTCCTGTATCTCACAGCGGCCCACCAGATTCCTCAGGGAGCACACATCCTGCTGCCACTCCCTTGCACCCAGCATTCAGGGGCAGCCTGCTTCTAAAATAAGGATGTTGCACCACCCATCGAGGCCTGTAGCTTGCGATGGACTTTTCCTCCAGAAATCTGTCCAATCCCCTTGTAAAGGCACCTGGGCTTTACCACTTCCTGTGGTAAAGGCAAAATCACCACTTCCTGTGGCAAGGTGTTCCACAGATTTATTCCATGCTGGGTAAAAAAAACAACAACCAGTATTTTCTTTTTTTCCAGCACCTGTCAAAGTCAGCCCTGCAAATACTTTTAGCCCCAAAGTAAATTCAAATGTGATTGTCTGATCTCTTGAGGAGCCTTCATAACCTTTTGGCAGATTGAGCCTGGCTCAGCCTAGGAAGTCAGGTGATGTCTGTGTCATCAGGGTGGCTGTGGACCGTCATCCAATAAAGACTGGCGCTTGCCTGCCTTTTTTTTTTTTTTTAAATGTCAAATGGTCGGAAGGGGGAGGCACAAGAAAAAAAAGAAAGAACCCGCCCACCCCTCAGAAACTCCCCTCGGGCCAGAGTTGGTTCTGCCAAGTTCAAAAGGTGAAATAAATGAATCTTTACACATTATAAGAACAAAATCAACATTCTTCAGTGGCACTTTGTGCCTGGGAAAAAAAAAGAGCAAGTGAAAGCAGGTGCGAGGTGCTCGCTGTCAACTAAGGACCGCTGATAAGCTTTCCATGCAAGGTTCTGCTTCATTTCAAACCGAAGGAGGTGGGGGGAGGAGGGAGGGAGGGGAGAGAGAGGAGGAGGAGAAACTAAAGCAGAAATAATTGCTGGAGCTCCGAGTGAGCTGAGAAAGCCTGCGGGCTAAGATCAGCGCGAGAGATTTCATCCTCTTCCTTTTATTTCTATAACCTTAAACGTTCTGCTATTATAAAAGTCATCATGTCAGCTTTCCCTCAAGCCTCAACAGCGGCCCCATTTTCAAATTGTATCAATTGGCGAAGCGCTGGGCTGGAGTATTTTCATCTTGATGTGAAGGGCTGGAGTTTTAAAGATGAAGTGTCGAGCCCCCCCCCCTTCCCAATATATATATATATTTTTGAAATCCAATTCCACTGGCCTGATCTGTTGAACGATGAACGCCTCTCCTAGGCGTGTGTTTTTGGGATGGAGACCCGCCCAAATCCTAAAGGGGGGGGGACATCAAAAGGAATCGCAGAATGGGGTGAAAGGCACGAAAACGTGGCTTACTTTTTAACTTTCATTTTCAAAGGTTGTGGTGAAACCACTGGTTTTTCCTCTGCTTTTACTTTTTTCTCACCTATTTTGGACTTTCCCATCACCTAGGACAGTGGCATATCTGGCTCTCCTGCTCCCCTAGGGCTGTGCCTCCTAATGCTACCCCTGCCTGATCCAGAAGTAATTGGGGTGAAGGGATGGCCCTGGGGCAGCCTTGAACCTGCCCCCAGGCCCACACTAGCACATCGGACGTTGCAAGTGGTATCATGGGCCCAGGGGTCAGCCTTGCCAAATGGGTCTTTGGCCAGTGCCCAACCTGGCTTCTCTCCGATTCCCCTTCGGCAGACTCAGAGGCTTCATTTCCAGGGGCTGAGTCATGGTGGGTCACCAGGGGCAGACAACAGGTTGAGTTCCCTGTCTGGGGCAGACTGTCTCCTAGAGTACCTTGCTGTTCTCTCGCCCGGGTGAACGAATGATTGCCACTCACCTGAGAGGAATACCCATCCTCCACATCTCTCCCCACAGAAAAGCACTTCTGGGATGGACCGCAGCTCTGTTGCAAGGCCCCCGCTTTGCATTCACACAGTATCTGAGTCCATCTCTGGCAACCATCTCCAGTTCAGCTGAAAAAAAAACCACAGGAACCACCGGCTCATGCTGGGTTCATGAGGAAGAAAGTTTCAGATTATTATACTCAGGCAAGCCTTCCCCTTACCCGTTTTCCATCGTCCTCTTCCTCCTCCTCATTAATAAGGATATGTGTTTGAGAGCTGTCATCTTTAAGAAGCATTTACCATCTACGTATGGGTGAATCTGTACAACATATGATTCTGTATTGCCCCTTTTATGCCCATTTAGCCTTCCTTGAGGGTCTTTTTGTTCAGTGGGAGGGTTGGGCTGACCCAGTCAAAATCCGATTCATCCTCTTGGGGACCAACTAAGATCTAACCACGAAAGTGGCATCTTCTATGAAATTAATTGCCAAGAGAAGGAGGAGTTGATCCACTATAAAACCAACTAATTGGTTGGTTGGTTTAGCTATTTTTAATGGTATTGGCTTTATTTTATGTATGTGCATTTATTATGTCAATAAAGAGGAGGAGGTGATGATGATGATGATGATGATGATGATGATGAAGCATTTAAATAATTAAATATATTTACTCCACATGAACATTCCATTCCATTTACCTTTTCATCCAGTGGACTCTCAGTTTAAACCTGGTAAATGATTATAAAGCTTGGACATTTTTTAATTCACCATTTTTATTAATTGTGATGCACAAAGGTGCTCAGCCAACATATTTCCGTGATCCGCACCTAATACATCAAAGAGCTGCATGTGGTTCGCGAACCGTGGTTTGTCCACCACCCCCTCCAATCTATGCCCTGCCATGCAACTGGGGAGTCATTTTGCAGGCCTTTCCATTGGGTTGGGTTGTGCAGCGCAGTGTGCACACATACCTGGATGAGCACCCAGTCTTGCCCCCGGACGGCAGAAACACCGCAAAGCTTTTGCAACAGGAAAACACACACACCAAAGTGCTGTATAAACATGTAAGTGGTACACACATAAACACCAACTCAAAAAAAAAAAAAGACTTGTCAGGAGTGCTTTGCTGTAATTGGCATTTTGTGTGTGTGCAGTCAAAGCCATAAATGCTAACCTTGTTTTTCTGGTGTGTGTGTGTGTGTGTGTGTGTGTGTGTGTGTGTTGGTGTTGGGGTGGTGGAGGGGAGCGGTTGTGTGGAGAACGTTGAGAAATTTGACAGAAACTGTCTTCATTGAGGAACAGCATTTTGAAGTTCCTTTGGCAATCAGTGGGCGAAAGCAATAGGCCTGGCTTTGACAGGAGTCAGAGATTCAGGACTTCAAATGCAAACATTATGAAAAACAAGTAACATCTGCAAACAGTAAGTACTTATTTATATTTTATGGAGTGTGTGCTTGGGATTTTGACAGGTTTCATTTAAAAAAAAGAGAGGGGGGGAGAGAGAGAGAGAGAGAGCTTATATTGGACTCAGACAAAGAGGCGAATGTCCCTTTTAAAAAATGCATTATGCCATTGAAATGCCATTGGAGTCGGCAGCCCAGGCCTCAGGTGAGCTGGGTGACCCCCTCCTAACCTGGTCTAACAAAACACATATGCAGTGTTTGCAAGAGAACAGTTTACTGCTACTTTCTCAAGGTCAGGACCAGACAGGCACTGGAAGGTTAGCATTCAGCAGGCTTTTTCCCTCTCGGCTGCCAGAAGAGTCTTTGAACTTTTCCCTTTTGAACAAATAGGAAACGAAACTGTGAGGAAACAAGCGCTTGGAATCAGAGAAAGGAGAAACATGCACACACACACACACACACACACACACACACACACACACACACACGGGGAGAGAGAGAGAGAGATGCAAAAAATAAAGGCAACTTTCACACCAATCCAGCAAGAAGTGGCTTCACATTTAATTTGAGCGATTAAAACGACTTCTTCCGTAACTTGCCACATTTAAAACGTCATTCCTTCTTTTCAGCAGGTTTGCCTTTTTATTTTATTTTTTTAAAAAAAAATCCATCTATCTAACAAGTATGACCCGTTGGCAGGTACGCTGCGCATGAAATATTTAGTGAGGCAATAGCGACTCCCTGGGCAGCGCAAGAAAACCACAATTATAGCTGGAGAGAAAGGAAGGGAACACACAGAGGAGGTGTGTGGGGGGGGGAATACAAAGAGAGATAAAGGCAAGCCTTTCATCGGATCTTCCTGTCCAATAATACACTCAAGCTTGATCCATATGTTTGGTGGGAGGAAAGGGAGAAAAAAAAAATCAAAGTGCTACAGCTACCCAAAATGTCAATAGCTCCAGCTTGGAATATTGTGTAACATTTTCTATTACACTGCCGAGGAATTTGCCTTGCAGCACAATTTGGAAAGAAAAAAAAAAGAATCTCACACACACACACACACACACACACACACACACACACACACGCATGCATATATGCCCGTGCTCGCACACCCCAACAAGGAACAAGGCACGCTTGTGTGGAGTGTGTAATACAATAATGCTGAGGGTTCTCTTCTCCCACCCCCCTCCCTGCACGCTATCATGGAAGGAAACAGATACTTTGATGAAAGCGTGTCTTCTGCCACCCTTCTCTGATTTCCTCTTCCCTTTTCGACACACAGAGAGTGCGGCAGACAACTTCCTGGCCAGCTTGATCTAAAGGAATCCTTGCCACCGCAGAAGACCTGACTTTTCATCATTGCTAATATTTCTCTAATCCTCAACAAATGATCCCTGAATTGGCTCCCAAAGCATGGGGATAGTTTTCCCACATTCCCAGCATGTCGGAGTCCATACTCCAATGCTCCCTATTGTCCCTAGTTCCTAGTTCCTGCTGCCTTTCAAGGATTTCCACTTAAAATTTAGGGCATTACCCTAATTTGGAGTTAGGTTGGCACAGTTAGGCCAGAAAAGTTTGATTGGCACAAGGACGTTTGGACCACTCTCAGAGTCAGGGAGGATGGCGCACGTCTATCAGAGTGGGCTCGTTACAAACACACCCTCCGTTTTGTTTGCAAAATGTCGAGGAGTCTGGTCTCCACATTGTTTTGTCTGCTCGTTCCCGCCGTCTGTCTTGCTTTAAAGGCCCCGTTCCTTTTTCCATCATCTCTAAACAAGCAATTTCTTGCTGTCTTGGCAAAATGTAAACAAAACCGCAGTCCTATGCCCTGGGGGAAACCACAGCGGACGTGCCGTTAGACACTACCTTCCTAGACACATTGCCTTCTCCAGCACCCTTGCCGTTCCTCAACGCAGCAGCCGGGCAGCCTCGTGTTATCACACCTTAACCCAGAATTGCATGCATTTCAGCAGATCGATATTACTCTGCAAATTAGCCTTTTTGATGAAAGCGGTCCTTCTGTTGGTGTCAGGAGCAGTGGTGTGGTGCTAAATTTTGAAATGCAGGAGGTTGCTGTGACGCACCTCAAACCCCGTCTGACAAAGACAGTACAACAGCAACAAAAACCCACTTTCAATGTCACCGTTAAAAGTGTTTTCTTCTCCTGCCACTTATGATACCGTGTTTAAAGAGCTAGCTAATTTCAGCCCAAACTGTTGCAATAGGTTGCACTAATTAAAACAAAAAGCAGACAAATTGAAACATGGGATAAAAAAACACACCCCATCCAAGGTCAGTGTTTCTCAAAATGTGGGTCGGGACCCACTAGGTGGGTCGTGAGCCAAATTCATTTGGGTCATGTAGCACCTAGGGCAGCCATAATTAAAAATAAGGGAAGATGGGACACTGGAAACAGGGAGGGTTGTAAATAGGCTTTTTTGTGTCAAGGTTGTAAATAAGCTTTTTTTCCCTCCTTTCGGATTCACTTTGCTATTAAGAACATAAGAAGAGCCCTGCTGAATCAGGCCAAAGGCCCATCTAGTCCAGCTTCCTGTATCTCATAGGCCCAACAGGTGCCTCAGGGAGCACACAATACAACAAGATGCCTGCATCTTGTTGCCACTTCCCTGCACCTGGCATTCTGAAGTACTAACGTAAGAACTTTCTACTAACGTAAGAAAGTTGCACAACCCATCATGGCCACAATGGACATTTCCTCCAGAAATCTGTCAAATCCCCTTTTAAAGGCACCTAGGCCAGATGCCATCACCACCTCCTGTGGCAAGGAGTTCCACAGATTAATTGCTACCTGGGTAAAAAAAAAAGTATTTCCTTTTATCCGTTCTAAAAATGGTTGCAAAATAATCCAATTTATTACTGCATTCTCCAGAAAGCAGTAGCCTCTGGTATCACAATGCTATTTAAAAAAACAAAAGACACCAAACATATTAGTTACATGCTTTCATAGTCTTATCCAGTTTGATCCTGAGAGTTTTTGATCCCAGTCGGAAAATTTCTTTGATAGACTCCCACTATTTTTCTACATATGAAATGTCTCACCTTAATCATAGGTACAACACATTTGCCTCTTTCTTGATGAGTGGAATAATTCACATGGGATGAGCTTAAATACTTCACATGCATATTTAATAGAAGCACAGAATCATTTTTCCTGCAAAGAGAGGAAAATATTGTTCCCGGGTGGGTGAGATTTCCTTCCAATCGCTAACAGTAAACAGTCTCCAAAATCCTAAGTCACTCGGGGTGTAGCTGTCATTAGTATGTAAATTTTCAAAGCTCAGTCAAAACTATCAATATTTCCTACTTAATTTATTACTCTATGAAGATGGATGATAGCAAAGTGAAACATTGATTGTCAATGCTCTCTAAAAAATGGTGATGAAGAAAATACTCAAGGACAACTCCCTCAAAATGCATCGTCTCCAAATTAATTATTGTATTTTATTTCTTTATTCCTTTTACTTTTTTTTTTACAAGCTGCAACTGCTTGTTCGGTTCAATCCCATTTGATTGCTTTTTTTTAATGAAGAAAAGGCACACAGCGTTTATGTAAAGAGCCATTTGAACATTGATTAGATGTAAAGGCAGGTTAGCATTTCTGCAATATTGACAGAAAGCCATTAACAGAGAAGCCTATGGACATGGCCACTGAAAGTTAATCGAAGCAGGTATTAGTTCTGCAGGGCTTTGCATGGCAATCATAAGAGCTGAGCGCAACTCCATCGAGGACAGAGAGATGTAACTGATCTCCAATGGGCCTCCAACCATCTCTCTTTAAAGTATTGCTTTATTCTGCTACTAGCTTTTATGTACCCGGCTTCGCCCGGGTGTTTATAGGTGCCATCCCTGAC
>JAJKFI010000011.1:720996-736647 GCA_029204185.1 Lerista edwardsae
CCATCCCTGCTGCTCTACTGTTTCTGTTGCTCTAGGTGTAGTAGCCCTCTGTTTCATATCCTGTAGTTGTTTGTGACGCTGCTGTACTGTTTGTGTTGCTCTAGATGTAGCAGCTCTGTCTCTCTTATCGTGGAGTCTTGTCACGCTGCTGTATTTTTTCTGTTGCTCTAGATGTAGCAGCTCTGTGACGTAGCGTTGCAAGTTTTTTTTTCTTTTTCCCCCTCAGGTGTTTCCTGTGTACGCTGTTGTTTCATCTTTGTAGCCTTTGGTTTCACCTGGCCAATTGCCTTACATTACACAGTGAAAGTAAACTTTCAGAGAGAAAGTAAACTTTCAACAGCCACAGCACCTTGTGCCAACTGTCCACTGCCAAGCAGGGACCGCCCACATGTCCACAGAACACATTGTATCGGTTTGCCTGTGGGAAACCTGTTTGCTGTTGTTTGTCTTCAACTGTCAAGAGTTCAGTTGCTGCCTGAAGATTCCGCATGTCATTTGCATCTCATCATGACATCACCAGAGCCTCGGAATGTTCGGTTCAGCCCATAGCCAGCCATAGAGAACCACAAATTCGCTTGTACCCGCGCCCGTGGGGGCCCGATCCGTTCCAAAACCGCGCAGCGATGGTTTCGGGGGGCCAAGGCACCCGCGTGCCGAGTTTGGCGCGAATCGGTCCAGGCGTTGCGGAGCCTATGTGGAACAAACACACACACACACACACACACACACACACATACATACATACATACGCTCTTCTTTATATATATAGATTATTCTCACCACTAGGTTTTTAAAGCAGTTTTACACAGGAGTTTGGTGCGCCCATCTTCTTATTTCTCCATAGGATGCCGTTGAAGATATTTTTGTTTGTTTGCCTGTAAATCATCACAACGCTAAAATACCAGTACAAAATACAGTCCCAGATCAATACAGGAAGATCTGAGCTTGGTCACACATGCAGCAGTCACCTCCAGTCTGGACTACTGTAAAGTGCTATATGTGGGGCTGCCCATGAAGACAGTTCAAAAAAATAGTGATGTGGCTGTTTTATCATTTTAGATAACAAACCATTCTGGGACACATTTAATAATCACCCAGTAGAAAGAGAATGTAATTCATATTTTGTACCAGCTATACTGGTCAACAGTTCATTTCCAGCCCAATCCAAAGTGTTAGTATTTATGTATTTTAATCTATTTTCACATATTATTACCACCCTTCCTCCAAGGAGCTTCAGGTGCTGTGCATGTGAGGTAGGTGGGGCTGAGAGATCCCCTGTGAGGCAGGTGGGGCTGAGAGCTCAAGTGGGGATTTGAGGTGCTTAAACTGAGAAATGATGTATAATGCATACAAATGCCAAACTAGCCAACTGGCAAACAAACACACCTAAGTTGCTGCAGAACAGATAAATTCTTGTGGCAGGCCAGATGTGGCCCTGGGTTGTAGCTTGGAGACCCCTGCTCTAGGCACTGGGGCAGAGCCTAAGAGGAGAAATCAGCCTGAGGACAATGAAAGCCTTGCTTGTGCTTTGGAATTTGCCAAAGCACGTTGCTCATTTGGAGCTCTCCATGGTCCTGAAGTGCTGGTTTGGCCTAGTCTGCACTCATGGAATTCTACTGGATGGCAAGGCTGGACACCAGTCAGCTGATCTCCAGGGCCAATCCCTGTCCACCAGATTTTATAAAGCCCTCCCCTCAGAGCTTATTTTGCACTCTGAGCAGCTTGTTTCCACATGTGAGGGCACTGATTAAGCTCCTGAACTCTGATGGCTGCCTTGGGACTCTTCTGGACCACTAGGGAGCTAGGACCACTAGCTCCCTGAGATCCCCAAAATCTAGCTGCTCAGAGAGTTCCCAGAATCTGGCTGCTCAGAATCCATTTCCTGGTTTTCCATCTGAAGATGAGTTTCTGATATCTGCACCAAAAAACTGGTGGCATTTGCCTCCCCCAGTCCGATGAGTTTCAGCATTGTTTATTGTGTGAGCCAACTCTTCGCTTCCTCAATGTCATTTCAGCCCTGAGTGCTTTTCAAGCAAAGTGAGTAAAATGCAAGGTTCGAGGAACGTTTCCTTGTCAAAGTGAGAAGCCATTCTGTCTGAACTTTGAATATGGGATGCTTGCTAAAAGCCTGGTGTGAAAAAGCAAGTTCCCGTCGAAAGGAAAGCTGGGAGAAAACACAAAGATGCTAAAAGCTGGCAGAGACTCGAATCAAAGGTCAACCCAACCTGTGGTGGTAACAGGAAAGGAACTCTGGGAAAAAAATCTCATGAAACAAAGATTCTTGCAGCTCAAGAACTGGCTGGTTAGTTCAAATCGAAATGCGCCATTCAGACCCAAGGATTTTGGCCCCGTTTAAATTGTCAGATCACCGTTTTGCTACAACAGTGGAAATCACCTAGGAAGAATTTCCCTGGGGGTGGATAGATGAGATTAATACTTGTTTGCAATGGGGCTCTACCTAGTGGTGATGGGCTGCTATTTCTTCCCAGAAGCCCAGAAACAGTAAGCTATGGGTTGATTATGTAGCATCATCCTAAGGGGCTTCAGAAGGGAGAAGAGTGAAAATGATCATCAGTAGCAGAGCACCACTATGAAGGACAAAGTTAAGCTGGGCGTTCAGTATTCTTCTCTCAGTCACTCACAGCCCTGTTCTGTAGCATTAGTACAGAGTAGTACAGAGACTTAGGGGGCAATCCTAACCTGGAGTTAGGCCGGCACAGTTAGGCCAGCAAAGTTTGGCTGGCACAAAGGCCTCCGTAAAGCATGTTTGGACCACTCTCGGAGTCAGGGAGGCCAGCACACAGACGTGTGCCATCCTCCCTGACTCTGAGAGTGGTCCAAACATACTATACCTTATGGTGTCCCTTGTGCCAGCCAAACTTTGCTGGCCTAACTGTGCCGGCCTAACTCCCGGTTGGGATTGCTCCCTAAACGGAGAACTTTCAGCTAGCCTCCTTGTTACAGATACGCACACAAGTGCACAGACCCCCTTGATGTAAGTACTGTAATTTTTTCAGAATCCCCCCTTAGCAATGCCATGTTCCTCATGTCTCCTTTACCTATGCTTTCCACAGGCCCCTATTTCTTAATCCATTGCTTATACCTTTTTTCCTCCTTCCCTTCCGCCTCCTTGTCTTTTGCATCAGTACCTCCTGGGACCTGATCTCTGTTGCCACATAAATCTACCCCTTCCCCTGGGGCCTGTGTTAAGACATTAATCCCAGCCAAACTGACAACTTTCCCTTCCCTCACTCTTTGTTTCTGCAATAGCTAGTTCATGCAGTAGAACGTTCCTGAAAAATATTTGGTTCCCTCACACTAGTTGGGCCAATCAGTGTCAGAGGCTTCACTGCCACAAGCGCAATTCAATATAGACCTTTTTTAGCAGCTCTGGTTTTCAGCAAAGAGAATTAATATTTCCTTCCCCCGACCGTCACCCGCCCCCCAAATTTCAAAACATTTATTCAAGGTCCCTTATGGAATCAATGAGCTGGGCTTGAAGTTATTTGACATCTCAATTATTCCAAGGCCAATATAGAAGGCTATTTGGTGAGTGTCAATCAAGAGATCGCAGGGCCTTCTGACCCTGTGGTGGGGGAATAAACGGAAGGGGAACTTGGGGTCTGCTAAATCTTAATCTAAAAGAACGCTGATTACAGAAACGGTTTTCAGAAGGCACCCAATCCCCCCCCACACCTGTAAAAGCATTTCAGTGTTTATTAAAAATGATAACCATAAACAAGGAACATGGTGTCAAAGCTTGCCTCTACTAATTCAAGAGCATTGATTAAGTTATTCAGTGATGCTTCTAAATTAGATTGTCAGGTCTGGCCTTCACAACGTGGTATTGAAATTGGAAGCTGATTTCGGCTTGCTTTAAACAGGTGGCTTTTTGGTAGGTGGTTGGGTAATATTAAACACACACACACACACATACACACCCCAACCTTCTTTGTTCATCTTTCACTGAATCTTCATCTCTCTCACACAAAAGAGAGAGGGAGGGAGGGAGGGAGCTCCATCTTAAAATCAATTTCTGAATACTTCTTCCCTGTGTGATCTGGAATGAAATAATTGGCATGTAAGTTGGGGAATCTTTTATTTGCAGGATGCAAAGGAACCCCAGTTGCAGAGGTTGGGGTGGGTTACAGAATTTGGAACCCTGTCCTAGGCCCAACAAGCACACAAAAAGTTCTCACAGCACTGTTTCTTTCTCACCCTGTGCAAAATACGTCCGACTGCATGTTAGAATAAACCTTAGGGAGGGGGTGATGCTGGGGATGGAGCAAAATTGATGAGACTCCCCTGCAGTTGCAACAGAGGTGCCTGCAAACAGTTCTGGGTGCTGCCTGAGAAAACTCTTCTTATATTTGTGGATGAGATGTCTCTCCACTTTTAAGCAAGGAAAATTTTTGGTATTGTAGCTATTGAGAAGTTTGAAAGCAGGGGGGTGGTGGTGGATGCTTTTCTACTGTTTGATAGCAAGTTGGCCTCTTCCAACAAGCGTGGACTCTCCTGAGGCTTATGAGACAAAACCGGTCGTCGACTTGGTCTCATCGCCTAAGCTTGAACACACCTCCCAGCCTCTCACTGGTTCTCCAAAAAGGCCTTGTATATTAAGGGCATCACTGTTGTTGACTTTACTTTTAATATTAAACAGGTGGGACTCGTTGCCCCTTGCATTGACACTCCTAAGTCCATGAACGACCCCTGGTGACATCACTTTAATTTACGCTCAAAAAGAAAACGGCTGCCTTACGAATGCAGGGCCAGGGAGAATATTGCTTATATTAAGGAGCTGTATAATGAGAACATCAGCCCTGACCGCTGAGGCCACGTGGATCACTCCAAACAATATTTCCAAGTCCACCGTACAGCAGAAAAAAAAAATTATGAATTGTCTGGGCTCCCTTCCAGACAGGAAGGTTGAAAGATCCCTTTGTTTATATAGAGAAGACAAAAAGGTCTCTAATATTTAGTTAGGAGCCAAATGGCAGAAAGATTGTCGGAAGTGCCCTATTCCAGAAAAAGCGTTTGCAGAAGCGATGTAATTATGAGAGCCCCATGCTCCAGTGGGTGGGTGTTTGTTGGTAAACACTGGCCATTGGCAAGCCAGTTGGTGGAACAGCATGGAGCCCATTGGCACAGGACATGCTTTGTGTGGTCACAACCTAAGAGTCCAATCCCTGGTATCTGCAGACAGGGATGGGAAAGCACCTGGGTGCAATGCTAGAGAGCTGCTGTATTTGCACAGACTCACAACAGTGAAGCAGGTAGCCCTGTGATCAACATCCTCTATTGGTTGTGGTCAGCAAGCCAGGGCTCTGGCCATCAACCCACCAGCAAAGGGCCCAATTCTATCCATCATTCCAGTGCCAACGCAGCCACAATGCAGCCTTGAGTTACGGGAACAAACATTCCTTTACCTTGAGAAGGCTGCCATGATCTTCTCTACTTATAAGTAGCAGTGTTCGAAAACTGCCCAGTTTATTTTGCCCAGAAATTATTCCATTGTTTTCAATATGACGTAGACTGTAAACCTAAATTATTGGAAACAATCATCTCCACAAAGTGCAATCTTTTCCCGACTTTTCTTTGGATCTTTCCTTCAAACTCATCTTCTCCGCAATTCCTTTGTCACCACTTGCTGGTTCTTTCATCAGGTGGTGTCGTGGTTTGGGAGCTGGACTTAGAAGATCCACATTCAAAAATCCTGCTCAGCCACGAAACCCATCGTTTCCCTGTTTGTTCTGCCATGGCTGCCTTTCACTGTTGTCTTGTGTCTGTATCCAGACTGTGAACTCCTCAGGGCAGAGACCTGTCTAATCGTGCTGTGTAAAGTCCATGCACACTGATGACTGTATATAAACAAGCAAAAAGCACAAGAACTCATAGCACCTAAAATATAATTGGCTTGTACCTGAGCAAACAAGATGTCTGCCATGGGGGCTCATCTATCCAATTTATTTATTCAATATATGGTTTTTAAGCTTCTAGAAATTAGCCTATTTTTAGGCTCTAGAACTTGGACCTATTGCAAACTTTTCCCAAATGGGGCTGTACACCGATGGGGCTGATTTCTTCAAGATCAGTGGCTAAGATATTTCCCCAAGCCCTTTTTGGGTTGAAACTGTTAGGCTTGCTCCTTTCATCTCGCTAGCTCACACTAATGCAATTACAGTTGGATGGAAATGAGAAACATACGGCTCATCATTTTACAATGTAAGGTCCAGCATATAAATGTTTTAAGGCTGCATCAAAGCAAATTGAAATTAATCGTAAGGTAGAATCTTATCTACCATGACACCCAAATTAGTGTGTGTGTGTGTGTGTGTGTGTGTGTGTGTGTGTGCGTGTGAAGGTTTTTGTTTTTTGTTTTTGTATTTGTAGAAGTCTGGCCTTTCTCAATATTCTTTGTACAGTGCAAAAGGAATGCATTCATCTTATGACCTGCTTTCCATGAGGTATGTCCTGAAACGGACTTCAAACAGCTGGTCCAGTATGTAGTGGTGTTCTTGATTAAGGATGTCCTCTGGGGAATCTGTTTTTGCCCCACTAATAATTTGCCCCACCGTTTAGCTATAGGCCAGGACAATCCTTAATGCACTGTAACTTAAATGGAAAACACAAGCCTAAAACCTGCTGCGAAATGAACTTCTAACACGCCCTGAGTTAACACCTGAATAAAGTTCTTGCAATGGCCAACAAAGTCAGAAGCAATGCTCCCCCTCCACCGCTCCATCATTTGAAATATCAAACTGCCACATTTACCCATGAGTAAGTTTACCTGTAAATATTTAATTGAACAGAGGCCTTCAGGGTGCCGTTTTAAGCAGCCAGCTGGTGGGCTTGTCTACGAGCAAGTTTACTTTGCAAAAGGGTCGTCCAGCCTGCCATTTCAGACACACAGCTGGTGTACCTACTCAGGAGTAAGATGACTGAGTGCTACTCAGTCAACCAAATGGGTTTCTTTCTGTGTCACTGGTCTCTCCCATCTTTGACTCCTGATATCCATGCTGATATTTTGGTGCAAGCGAGTTGCAACAGGATGCAGGTATCTGGTTGTCTTGTGTGTTCCCTGAGGCATCTGGTGGGCCACTGTGAGATACAGGAAGCTATACTAGATGAGCCCTTGGCCTGATCCAGCAGGGCTCTTCTTATGTTCACATAGACTGTAAACATTCAACAAAGAAACAGAGGAAAGGAACACACCAGAATGACACACAAAGAAATGAAACACAACTGTTTAGACATCTCATCAGTCCACCAGCAAAGACACGTGGAATATATATAATAGCGCTGAGATGAAATACCCATCAGCTCTCCACCCTGTTTGTCAGTGACAAAATTGGAGGGTTCATTCAGGGGATTTTCAAGGGTCTAAAAGTTGGTGACATCGTACCAGCACTGGTAGCAGCACCCTTCCCACCAGCTGCCATTTTTTACCCAGAAGCCCCCTTCCCACAGTGCTATGCATGATATATAGGTGGC
The DNA here is from genome assembly GCA_029204185.1 of Lerista edwardsae. Lineage (NCBI taxonomy): Eukaryota > Metazoa > Chordata > Lepidosauria > Squamata > Scincidae > Lerista > Lerista edwardsae. Next base: position 728,488 of record JAJKFI010000011.1, read on the forward strand.
AATCCAACATGTGGGGGAGAGAGAGCCAGTAGGAATACTGCCACTGTGAAACAACTCAAAAATGAGTTGGGGGGATAATCTCAAGGATCAATCACTCCAATTAGCCCTCAATTTCAGAAGTTTTTTTCCCAGGTCATTCCTGTGTACAGTTAATAAAGTGCAGTGGAGAATTAGCTTGGATTTTTGGTTGGTGGACCTTTTGGGATTCGAGTATCAAGAAAAGCAGCTCTAACTCCTCCTTGTCTAGATGACACAGGCTCTTTCCTGACACAGGAGCTTTGCTCCTCCTTGGTGTCCTCAGCCATCTCATCCCCTAGCAAGAAACCTTCTCAGCCCTCTTCCAAGGCTTTAGCCCAGCCTCTTAGAAGAACGGCTTCAGAGCATGCAGTGCAATTTACGGATATTGGCAGTCGGCTTTCAATAATTCCCTGTTAGATTACTGTCTTGCGGAAGAGTAGATAACACAACAGCTACAAATGCTCGGAGCAAAATCTTCAATAACAACTTGGCGCTTATGATAACTTTCCCAATTTCCTGAATCGACACCACCCCTCTCTCTTTGCTCTCCTCTGTAGCAGCTTGTTCCTTTATTGAACATCTGCCTTGGGATCCCCTGTCACAAAAAGTAATAAACACATCAATCCAAAAGAAGGAATATTGTGTAGCTTCTCTTGCCTGTTCCCCGCTCCCTTCCCCCCAACTCCTTCTAACCTTTCTCCAACTACCGCCCCTGCCTGCCCCCACTTTTCCACTTCCAACTACTTAACCAATCAAATTGGCAGCTGGCAGCGTGAAGCTAAAGAGATGAAACTCCGAGGTCCGTTTCACGCAGAAGGCACCTAATGATCTTGCACACCTGCTGCCATTTTGCACACTCAAACCGCCGGCACCATCTTAATAAGTTAATTACGCTTTGAAGCGCCAATTATGGATTTCAACCTCTGTTTACAGGTATCAAGCGAGGGAATTAATTTGTAAAGCTGTTAGTGGGCCAATATTTTGACAGCTTTTCCTGTGATTTCATTGAAAGCTACAGGATATAATGTGGAACTGTCTGGGGGCACCACAAAAGAAAAAGAATAATGCATCGTCTTTAACTAAATATAAGAAACGGGGGAAAGCAATAAGCAATAGCTTGTAGCTTATTACCAACAGACCCACAACAGGTGAAAGTGACAGTAATTATCATTGTTTTTGCTTTCCCCTGCAGGACTTGGCAAACATGACAATGACACCTGAAAGAAACAGCAAAAGCAATTTGTGGTTTCCATTTATCCTAATATAAATATCTATAGCTGACTTGAATGTGGTGCTGATCAAATCTAGTCTCGGCACACTGCTCCTTGTTAATTACAGATTACATTTTTCTATCCCAGGTGTGTCAGGTTGGATGGAGCCTTCTTTGCACAACTGTGACTGAGAGTGTGTTTCTTTTATCTTTTGCCTTATGGGACGAAGGCCTTCTGCCCGTTGACTGTATAGAAATTAACAGCAGGTGATCTGTGAGATTTGTTTCAGAACAAAGCTACCTACCATTGTAGATTGACTATCCATTATCCAGACTGGATAATTGTTGGGAGAGTTAGAACAAACAAAAGAAAACATTTATTGACCCAGCATGTCATCAGTCTGTGGAACTCCTTGCCACAGGGGTGTTGATGGTGTCCGGCCTAGATGCCTTTAAAAGGGGATTGGACTGATTTATGGAGGAATAGTCCACCACAGGATACAAGCCCTGATGGGTATGTGAACCTCCTGGCTTTAAAAGTAGACTACCTCAGAATGCCAGAAGCAAGGGAGTGGCAACAAGATACAGGGATCTTGTCCTGTGTGCTCCTTGTGACATCAGAGGGGCCAGTGTGAACCCAATCTTATGCACGTCTACTCAGAGGTTCCATTAGTCAATGGGGCTTACTCCCAGGTAAGTGTGGCTAGGACTGCAAGTCCTGAGATACAGGAAGCTGGACGAGATGGGGTTTTGGCCTGATCTAGTGGGGTTCTTCTTAAATTCTTAAGATGCCAAGGGTCACTCCTGGAACCTTCTGCCTGCTATGTATAAGTTCCATTACTAAGCTATGACCTGGGAGATCCTCTCTCCACTTAAAACAAAGGACTCCCGTGAAATTTAAAATTTTACAACAAATGCTTTAATTTCAGCTTACGTTTGAATGTACCAGAAGATCAAGGTTGGGGTATTTGCCCATTCCCAGACGGGAGCCTTTTTGCAAACATCAAAAGCAAAATTGCCTGTCAAAAGAGCCATCTCCCCAGCACGAGTGACATGCAGAAAAGTCAAGTTGGAATTGAGAGTCTTTTTTTTTCCTCCCAGGGAGAAGGTGCTTGTTTTTTAATATACAAAAGCATGCCAATTTCCCCGAGTACGCATGGCCGTCAAGGAGTGTGAGAGCTCCCGCATTGGCTTCCACAACAATAGCCAGAGGGCAATTTCAGCTCAGCAACTAACCTTCCCAATTGGAGCCCAGACGGCGGCAATCCAGAGATGAATGAAAAAATAACGCAAGTGCCAGTTTCACCTGAAGCTTTTCCTATATTGCAAAGACTCCAGTCCGGCCTGAATTGGAGTCTGTCATGAAACATTAATTGAGTGAGACAACTATATATTAATAGAAGACTAGCAAAGGGGAAAAATTAGATGGCCATATTTTGGCTCCTTGGTGTTCACTCACTTCTTCTGTAGCCATTATTAGCAACCTTAATTGGTATAATACAAAGAGGAAAGAACACACAAGCTTGATAGCAATCAAGTAGAGAAATCAATCTTCTACTTCTTCTACAGCCCTACCCTACTGCTGCTCCCCAACAACCGATACACTGCTTTTGAACATGGAGGTTCCACATAATCCAAAAATAGTCATTGATAGACCTCTCCTCTGTACAGATGCATGTGCCAGCTAGCTGCTTTTCAAGTGGCATCTCGGGTCCCAGGTCCCAGAGGTTTTGCGCACCTTGAGTCCTGACAACAGACCAAACCAAGTAGAGGGCTGTTGACTCACTTGTGCCAGCTTTGAAGGTGGCACCTTAAGGACCCGTCTGCCGTTAAGAAGAATGGTGGTTTTCCTCTAACAAACAGGATCAGGCCCAGGACTCCTGCTGGTGTAGCATGCTATCTATAATTACTGCAGCTGAGATGAGCCTTCCCAGATCAGGACAGTCAGGTTGCATGGCCAGACACAAGGGGGAGACATCGTTGGTTTCCAGGTGTGGACTAATCCATGTGTTTCAACTATCCTTATTACCAGGGTCAGTTCCTGCTACCTGGTATCTGCCTCCGATAAATCCAGGGGCCATCCACTGAAATTTAGTGGCAGGAGAGTTAGAAGAGCATGTAATTAATCTGTGGAACTCCTTGCCACATGATGTGGTGATGGTACCTGGCCAAGATGCCAGGTATTTTGTTTGCTTTTTGTGTGTGTGTGTGTTTTGTTTACCGTTCTTATTCCTTTCCAATGCAGGAGAAACTTTGATCAGACTAATAGAAATACCATCCTCAGAATGCCAGGTGCAAGGAAGAGGCAACAGGACGCAGGTATTGTGTTTTCTTGTGCATTCCCTGAGGCATCAGGTGGGCTACTATGAGATGCAGGAAGCTGGAACAGATGGGCCGGCCTGACCCAGCCTATTTTGCCGGCCTGACCCAGCAGGGCTTACACTCCATTTTGGTAAGATTTTGAAAAACCTCAAAACAGGCCAATTCCTTCGCTTAAAAGGGTCCCTGGAATACCTCTTGCATGGTGTCGATCAACATCAACCAGGATAATAACGGGTGGAAACCATCGCCTTTGATGTCTGCCAATGGAGGGCCTACCACATAGATGCCATGTTTTACAACCCCAGTCTATCTTGTCATTCAATGCAGCTCCCGGAACAAATTGCCTGTCATATTTGAAGATAAAACCTGACAGTGGCAGAGCTGACAAGAAGTCCTTATACCCTGACATGCAACACAGAAGCTGAAATTTTGCTCAACTGGCGCTGGATGGATTTGCAGCAGAGCCGAGCGCTGGCAGGAAGGAAGGAAGGTGGGGAAAAAAAAAAAGATTTCAAAACACTGCTACCAAGTGTCAGAGTTTATTAAAGCGGTCGCTTGAAAGAGGCTTCCAAGCAACAGTTTGGCCTTTATTTATTCTTCCACTGATTTTTACATAGAGTGTTGTCATTTTTTTTTTATGGAGACATCCCACAGAAAAGCCTTCTCTGTAATGAAAACACAGAAGCAGGCTAGTGGAAATATACTTTCATTACTCTTTAACACAAAAATGTATTTTCCTTTATAGGCCACGACATTTTTTTTAAAGCCCTTGAGGTACGCCAAGAAATATATGCTGTAAATAAGTACTAAAGAGCAATTACGTAGCAGTTGCAGTAATTATAGATATCATGCTATACCAGTGGATTAAAAAAAAGGGGGAGGGGGAAAGCTATTGGATTCAGCCTTGGAAATTGCCATACAGATTCTGCCTTAGATAAATAGATAAGGTTACATCTATTTGCAGTATTCCTTCTAATTACCGTTGAGGCGAGCTGGGGAATAGGAAAGTAATGATATTTAGCCAGTGTGATTGGCACGTTAGATCTGTTGGAGAATGCCTGCAATGATTGATTCCTAAATGAAGTCTTTTTGGAGGAAAAAAAAGCAGGATAAGTCTTTCAGAACTCCCAATGGCTCTTATAGCACAATCCTATACTCCCCTTAGCACTGGTGCTGCGCTCTTGCACCGGCCAAACGCTGTTGCGAACGTGCTGTAAAGCGCATCCGTGTCAGTGCTATGGCGCTCGGCTGGCGCAAGCAGCAGCGCCAATGCTTGGGCACCGCCACAACCATTGGCAGTGCTGGCCGTGTGCCAGTTGAGCGCTGGCGTCGCTCAGTTGGCGCAAGGCCTCCGTGAGGGTGTTCCAGAGGCGTTCCGGGGGCGTAACTGGGCAGTGCAGCGGGCAGAGATGGCAGTTATGTCGTGGTTGTGACGCAGGACGGCCGTAGTGCCATATCCTAACGCCGCTTCCCGGCTATGGTGGCCCCGATTCGGGCTGCTCCCATGCACGTTCCTCTGCGCCTGCTAATTTGCCAGCACACATCCAAGCAGGCCCATAGGGGTGACTGGGGCTTACGCGGGTGCAAGGAGAAAACCTCTCCTTGTCCTGCACGTTGCTGCTGCTGCCTCCGAATGGGCCTTGGGATATGGGCCTGCTATGTTAGCCTAGGGCGCATCGGGTTAATTTGCTGTTGCTGGGCTTTCCAACTGGAAGGAGTTCAAGACTGTGCGACGGAGTGAGCTCCCGTTGCTTGTCCTGGCTCCTGCCAACGTAGCAGTTTGAAAGCACCTAAAATGCAAGTAGATAAATAGGGACCACTTTGGTGGGAAGGGAACGGCGTTCCGTGAGTTACGGTGTATAGTCATGCCGGCCACATGACCACGGACGTTTGTCCTCGGACAAAACGCTGGCTCTACAGGCTCTGAAACGGAGATGAGCATCGCCCCCTACAGTCGGTCACGATTAGACCATCTGGTCGTGGGGAAACCTTTACCTTTATGTCGGCCTTACTAGGCCGGCATAAGGTAGGATTGCGCTCTTAGTCATGAAGGGTACAGGTTGGCCGTCTTTATTCACGGTTCGGAGCCCACAGATTTGATTTTCCGCAATAGTGGCCCGGATGAGTGTACTTGGATCTGAACCGGCTGTATGCCAGTCTCCAGCACTCGGGATTCGATGGCAGTCTCTGCCGCTGTCTCCGCCCTGTCCCGGGCCCAACCCACCCTGCATTCCGCCCCTTCCCTGCCTTTCCCCGCCCTGACAATCCTCGCCACTAGCTGCTCCCCCAACAATTCTGCTTGGCGCTGAGGCCCAACCCCAACTGATGCTGGCTCAATGCCAGTGCGGTGTGCTTACCGCCAGCACTGGAGTGCCTTACAGCACTTTTGCAACACCCAGCACCAGGGGTACGAGTGTACTGCTGGCGCTGGGGAGTTTAGGGTTGGGCCCTCAGGCAGACATGCGAGAATTACATCACTTTGCAAAGAGCAACTTGGCATTGGAAATGTCATTTGTGCACCTTCTAAATCTAGCAGTGGAGCTGCAGAGAAGAAAGCAACACGATGACTTAAAACATACAGCCACAGAGCTATACTGATCTTGACAGTTCCCAGTGCAATGCTGCAATGCGCTGCACACTTGTTGAGTTCTCAAGTACATTTCAATATGTGTGAAGAGGAATAAAAAGCAATGCTCAATGTTAGGATTTAGCCTTGTAAAGGCAGAGGAGTTTCACAAAAAGTTCCTTTTGGGATTTGCCAGAACGGAGGGGTGGCGACTGGGGAAGCGATATAGCCATCACCTCCTGGAAGGACAGAGCTCTCCTCCGCCAAAGTCTATCCAGAGCTTGAAATATCTGCCTTTGTAAACACGAAGCTCTCACATAGAGAATGAGCCGTAGCCGGAGGGTACGGAGGAAAGCAAAGGCAGAGCTTGGAATTTGGCTGGGATTCAGAAACTGACAGCAGACGCAGAAGCGGCCAAGGAGGGAAGAAATGGGGTGTGTGTGTCAAGGAGGAACACACACTCACTTGACTCACTTGTGCCAGCTTTCAAAGTGGCACCTTAAGGACCTGTCTGCCCTTAAGAAGAATGGCAGTTTTCCTCTAACAAGCGTCAAATTGTACAACCATGGAACAGCCCTGACCGAAAGCAAGAGGAGGACAAAATAGGATGTGGAAGCAGTGAGCTGAACACAGATAGAAACTGGAAACAAAGCCTCACTTGAAAATTGAAACTCACAAAAGGAATACAGCAAGGGTAAGATCTGCAGCTTCCAAGATGGTGGCTCCCCGTTTTCCGCAACCCACCTGACATCAGGCTGCAACCCACCATGTGGGTTCCGACCCACAGTTTGAGAAACGCAGCTTCATGTGAATTGTATGCACAGGATCAGTAGGGTGGCATTATATCATCTACCAGCTGAAGGCCCCAATGGCCATGCTTATCTCTGAATCTTTAAGACCAGTAACACCCAAAACACCATTAGGATTGTGCCCGAGGCTCTCGGCAGCTAAGACACATCCCCTTCCATTCCCCAAATGCTTCCCCACCCAGATGCATCTCCTCCAGAGGTAATGGATGAGTTTTGTCCTACGTTCTTGGAAAGGTCATTGACAAGCCCAGGCCTTGCAGAATGCGGTTTTCCCTCCACGAATCATCATAACTAAACGCTGTAATTATCATTCCCTTGAGCAGCATCAAGTGTTATTTAACAGCCAGTCCGCTCGCTGTGGCATGTCTCTCAAAAGTTTTTTGCACCCAAGGGACAGGCAATCTATTACCGAAGGAACTGTTCTGACCCCATTAGCCGGAGAGGCAGAAGTAACTCTGAACTGCAGACACCGAGGCTCAAGAGGACCATTCTCAACCTAGCGTCAACTGGGGACATGCAAAGAAAGGCGCTCAGCATTCGGCAACCCTTAAATAATGGAAAGCCAATGTTGAGCTCTGACACTGCACTCTTCATAAATTACTTCCCCCCTCCCTTCATGGAGGTCTAATGCAATCTTGAAATTCAGTCCACAATAACTTAACAGCGGCCCCAAAGGTTTGTCTAATGCAAGCACTTCCCACAGTGACAAATCAGAAGCTTCCAGGAAGTCCATCCCCCTCCCCAAACTCACCAATGGAGACAATGGACCCTCTCTTTTTAGTTGATAGCTACAATTTGTCCCCCAGAGCTTCCCCCCGGGAGGCACAGCCATACAACAGCAGTTCCCAAAGTCCTCCTCGGATGTCTTTGTGGGGTTGGGAATTGGGGCTCAGAAGGGTGTCCCAATGGTGCTGCAGCAGTCACGGCTCTGCGGGTACCCAGTGCTCTTTTAATGTACTTGGTAGGTTGGGGGGGGGGTTGGGGAGGCCCACAGCCCCCTTCGAGGGTCTTGCTGAAAGGAAAAAGAGCCCCATTTTGAGCACAAATGCACACTTCTGGTTTGCACATGGAAAGCGCATGTGGTTACTGATGCAACTACAAAACAAGATGGCAGCTGTGAAAAATGGTAAGGTAGAGGACTGGATTCTCATTGGACATTTGGGTTACCCTAATACAGCAGTTGCGAAACATTCCTGCCCCATGGTTCCCTTCTTCCATGGTGTCCTCTTCCTGGG
>JAJKFI010000011.1:741647-782563 GCA_029204185.1 Lerista edwardsae
TACGCAACGGGCGGACTGCTGCTCAAAGGTAAGTCCCGCCCAGCGTGCCGGCTGAATGCCGCCACTGCTAACTTGTCACCCGCCCCAAACGAAAGAGAAACAATTATTTACGTATTTGTTTATTTTTTAAAAAATACAATCTTATCGTGTGTGGGGTCATGCATTATATAAACAAACACCAAATCATTACAAAAATGAAATCCAGGTAAAAAACTCAACCTCAGCCGTTGGGTGGTGGCGAACGCTGGTGTGTCATCCAAAGTGTCGTGGTGTGTCACCTTTGACACACGTGTCATAGGTTCGCCATCACTGGCTTAGGGGCTCAAAAGAGCACACGGGACTGGGCAGAGCATGCAGACCATCCTATGTTCCCATTTACATCATCAGGAGCATGAGGGAGTCCAAATTTGGGATAGAGGTTGTTGAGTCCAATTCTAAACCCAGCCTAGGAGGTGAGGGCATTCATCACAAGTTTCAAATTTCCACAGTGGCTTACGGAAGTAAAGAGGGAGGGATCTGGATTAGAACTTGAGTCTAGATTGGATTCATTCTCTCCTTTACTTTATCGAGCTGGAGTAGGATGCTGGTAGCAAACAACTTTCCATCAGAATCTGCTAGACCAGCCCCAAAGCCCATCTAGACCAGTTTTCCCCGTGGCCAACTACATTCCCCTTGGGAATCCCACAGGTAAGTTCGTTTTCCCCTTCCCTCTCTGTTGTTCTGTTGGCATGGTCGGACAAAAAGCCTCAGCAGCTCTTGGGGAATGTAGTCTTCCTAGTGGATATTGACAATATCCAGTAGGATTTAAAGGGGAGAAGAAATGGGATGATTGGGAGAAAGAGTGAGTGTGAGAAACTCGAATCAGCTTGCAAAATGAGGCAAGCTACTTCTGCTATTCTCTTTGGCATCTTTTTTAGTCAGTGAGGCAGGGATTTCACCGTCTCTCCCACTCCACTCAAAAGCAGTCCACTCTAGCACTCTACTTTGTCCAGGAGACTTTGTAGCTCAAAGATGACATCTTCAAGATTGAACGGCAGTGGCATATTGGAGTCCTCCTCTGGCCAATAGGGACGGCATTCGGGTTTTTCATCCTCAGGAAGCTTCTCCGCAAGTTGGGAATGGCACCTAAAAATCAGCAAAACGAGGAATGAATTATTGGAAGCATTTCTGAGATCTACTCTCTCAAGAAGCAACAAGTTTGCCGATTAATAAAAAAATAAATAAAATGAAAGAAGAATGAAGCAGCAGCTCAACTGATTGTCCATTGAGTATGGCGTCTCCAGCCTTCCCCCCCCTCTCTCTTTGCTGCCCACTTTCCATTTCCTAGCAAAGTCTTCAAGAAAGCCAATCACACAGAAAATTCCTTTAGCGCACCTTTTGATGGTGAATTATTTTTTCATTATCTCTGGTCTTATTTGAAGTAGGTGCTTTATGCCATTGTTTGTGGGTTTTTGTGATATTACTAGATTATTGAGAGAGATTAAACCAAATTTACTGCATTAAGGTCGCAGGGTAGATTAAACAATATTGCCAGGACGTGGCAGGGAAATTGGAGAGATTTACAAGTCGATCGGTTTCAGAGGAAGTTAAGAAAAAGAAGAAGGGGCGCTTTTGAAAGATAGATGCAAATGAGGGTTAAGAATAATTTCTGCTGATGAATAGGTGGGCAAAACTTCAACAAAATTAAATTAAGAGGTTAGTGTTTGCTAAATCCCCAGAGAAACCCGTTGAATTACCGTGTTTCTTATTAAATGGATTCTTCATCAATAGTAGTGAAGTCTAATTATAATAAGCAACTAAAACTGCAGTCCATGCAGAGGAAAATTTTATGAGAAGTACACCGACACATCTCGTAAGATGACTTTGCAGTAAAGGCTGCCACTCATTGGGGCTGCATTAGGAAATGTGCAGCCATTTAGCATTGCGGTTCTTTTAATTTACCCGCTGCTAGTTAATTAGCTAAGGTTTAGAAAAAGAGTGTGAAGCTAAAGAGGGTTAAGCATTATTACACAACTGCAGAGAAGGCTAAGAACATAGTTAAGAAGAGCTCTGTGGACTGAACCAAAGGCCCGCTCTTGATGAACATAAGAAGATAAGGAGAGATCTGCTGGATCAGGCCGAAGGCCCATCTAGTCCAGCTTCCTGTATCTCGCAGTGGCCCACCAGATGCCTCAGGGAGCACACAACTAGATGCCTGCATCTGGTTCCCACTCCCTTGCACCTGACATTCTGAGGTAGCCTAAAGACCAGGAGGTTACATATACACATCATAGCTTGTAACTTGTGATGTGCTTTTCCTCCATCCATCTGTACAATCCCTTTGAAAGGCATCGAGGCCAGATGCCGCCACCACCACATCCTGCGGCAAGGAGTTCCACAGACCAATTACATGTTGGCTAAATAAATATTTTCTTTTGTCTGTTCTAAGGCTCCCAACACTCAATTTTTGGTGGATGAGTACTGGTTCTGGTGATGGCAGGGTGGAAGAGGTAAAGGCCTGCACTGGGCCCCCAAAGCTTACTGGCAGTAGGCAACAGGCACTTACATCTTCCCTTCCCCACTGGCCAATGTGGGCATCACCTGTTGGGTGCAGTCGCAAGTTTCTTGGTGGACTCAGGCCACCACTGCCATAGTACAGGGGGAATGGCATTTCAGGGGGTCAACCTGGTTAGGTGGGCCCTTGGGCAACGTCCAACCTGGCTAACAATGGATTGCTGTCTCTGCAATGGTCCATCAAATCCTGCATCCCACTTCCCACAATTGGCAAATTCGATGTATGCAGGAAATACACCAGCAAGAAGGGTTCTAGCCCTCTTCTTCCATTGCCCCCCCATTCAGAAGTATAAATGAATGTATGCAAACTACACACACACACACACACACACACACACACACACACACACACAAGATTCTGTTCTATCTTTGCTCTTCACTAAACATGAATATGGTCATTGAGATGCTTAACCACAAAGACACAATAAATAATGAAAAATAACTGCGGCATTTTGCAATTCATTAAGGATATTTATTGCAGATCCTTAATTCCTTCACTCAAATTAGACGACTGCAATGCACTATCCAGGGGCCAGGCTTTGAAAAGCAATGTGAAGGCTGGACACAGGCACAACACTTTTAAGTGAAAATCAACTTTTGCCTTATCAAAAAAGAAGCCACGACTACATTAAAGCAATTCCCAAAAAAGACCACTTGACAAAGAGGGAGTGGAAATTATTCTTTCTGCAGGTGGGGAAGGCGGCATCAGACGAGGACAACTCCACATCCCTCCTTTGTGATGGAGAACCCAACTGACTCGTCTCAACAATTAGCCGATTAATGCTTTCGGCACCACTGACATGATTAAATGCCCACAACTCCGAGGCCACTTTGCTGACCCCTCCGAGGAACAAATGACACGCAAACTCAACAAAAGGGGTCACCTCCCTCTTGGGAATTATTGATGGGACTGGAAGGCCTCGGAGAAAATGTACTTCAACTTTCCACCCATGTTGGTATGCGCTTAATTGCAGCTCCAGCCTCCCCACACACTCAATCCCTCGTACATTACACCGCCAGGACAGTATTAACACGGAACATTCCTATATATCTTCGGCTCCCCACATCAGCCCGTGATAATAGCATCTGTTAACATGCTATTATGTAGCACATCACTTCATAAATAATAAGATTAACCGACCTCAGGCCCTCCGAGAAGAGTAATGTGTTCCAGTGTTCTCATTATTTATTTAAAACAAGAATTAAAGAAACACAAGCTACTTTTGACAATCCTCTTAGCAGAAATATTAAACTGTTTGCGCTGATAAGTTGCGTGGCGCAAGAGATGGGCGGATTTGTTTTGCCGGCCGCATCGTGCCAGTGGTTTAGCCAACGCGGATGAAAGGGTTCTCAGAGGTGATTAAGGATGCAGTCCCAACCTGGAGTTAGGCTGCCACAGCTAGGCCAACAAGGTTTGGCCGGCACAAGGGACACTGTAAAGTATGTTTGGACCACTCTCAGAGAGGCCAGTGCAGACATGTGCCACCCTTCTCTGGCTGCATGCCGTTGAGATTCAACAGGCAATCATAAGTCAAGCCTGGACAGGTCCTCAAGGTTGTACTCCATTCTTTTGCCAGCTGGCCTTCTCGCACACTCCCTCACAACTCTCACTTGTGCTGACTAATCAGCACCTCCGTCCTGCTACAACGGGTACAGCATCTTGTCGCAGCCTGACATTCCATCTCCCATCCAAAATCAAGACCACAGTTTCTCCTGCTTATCTTCTGGCAGCACCAGCAGCTCAAACGTCTGTCCACACATACTTAAATAAATAAATAAATAAATAAATAAATAAATAAATAAATAAATAAATATTTGAGTTGCAGTCTTCATTCATTTCTAGGATGCTACAGCACAGGAAAATGCTGGGTGTGATCCTGACTCCACTTGCAGCAGAATGAGACGGCAATGGGGTAGTAGAGACTTGAAGGGACTAGACCAAATGCTAGGAGAGAAGATCAATTTGAATACTCCCCACTGTAGAAAAACTCCCTACAAATACAAAACTTGCAAAAGGAGGAGTATGCTGGGCTAAATTCTGCTGTGCATAAACATTGTTTTAAGCAAAGCTAATGTTCCTAAAAAACCTGACCCCTCCATCTGCAGTCGAAAGTGGTACACTCCATCCCTAGAGGTACCATGACTCTCGCAATCTGCAGGAGATGGCGCACCCAGCTGGTTATTTTCTCTGGGGTTTTAGTTACATTCTGATGATTGGGGTGTCAACTACATTAGGAGACATTGGTCACAATGCTAAAATTAACCACTTTAGCTAAAGTGTGTGTTAATTATGGGTATGCAAGCAGTCAATAAAAGGTTAATGCAAGAGTCAAAGGGATAAATTTATTTCAGGATTGCATCACTCAAGAGACTAAAAGACTAACATTATGCATGGTGTTTTTAATCAATAGGTTTTATACTAATGTGCTAACCATTTATTTTAAAACAGGACTCCAATTCCCCTCCACCTCCCATCTCTGCATAAGAACTGCAGCTAGTAAGGGGGAAGAAGCAAGTGGGCTTTGTTTTTGGGAGCAATTTATCCTTGCAAGATTTAGAGAGCAATCCCAACCTGGAGTTGGGCCGAAAAAGCCAGCAAAGTTTGGCCGGCACAAGGGCCACCATAAAGCGTGTCTGGAGCACTCTCGGAGTCAGGGAGGATGGTGCACATCTGTCTGCTGGCCTCTCTGACTCTGAGTGGTCCAAACATACTTTACAGTGTCCTTTGTGCCTGCCAAACTTTGCTGGCCTAACTGTGCTGTAAAGGTAAAGGTCTCCCCACGACGGAATGGTCTAGTCATGACCGACTGTAGGGGGCGGTGCTCATCTCCGCTTCAAAGCCCGTAGAGCCGGCGTTTTGTCCGAGGACAAGCTTCCGTGGTCATGTGGCCGGCATGACTATATGCCGTAGTGCATGGAATGCCGTTCCCTTCCCACCGAAGTGGTCCCTATTTATCTACTTGGCATTTAGGTGCTTTGGAACTGCTAGGTTGGCAGGAGCTGGGACAAGCGACGGGAGCTCATTCCATCGCGCGGTCTTGAACTACCAACCTTCCGATTGGAAAGCCCAGCAGCAGTGGACTCTAAGTTAGGATTGTGCTCTTAGAATTTTGTGGGACCACGAAATTAGAGCTTTGTGGGACCACCATATCAGATTGGGTGAGGTATCTTAGGACACATTCCGGAGCACCGGTTTGCATGACGCAATGCTGTTGTGTCGACACAAAACACATAGTGCTGATGTGGGAGCACCAAGCAGGTCCCAGACTGGCTGGCGCAGAGGTGTTCCAAGGAGCATGGGAGGGTGGAAGTGGGAGGGGCTGGCACAGCTATGTCAGCGCTGGAAAATGAGTTAGGATGGCGCCCACATTCTGTCAGCCACGGTGAGTCCCATAAGCCATAGAAAACTTTGGCTATGCCTTTTGAGGACGCACCGATTTGGGTGCATGTGTGGGTGCATGCATGCGTGTGAATAAAGAAGCATTTTCCATTTAACCAGGTGGGCATCCATTATGGCGCTAACAATTTAGCAAATTATGAAACACCTCATTTTCATCCTTCTCTTTGCTCCGGGCAGTTGTCCAATCAAGCTAGCTGTTAACATGTGAAAATTTATGGCAGCCAATTAAGGTTTAGGGCCGTCAAGTAATAGACGGAGAACCATTTTATACCCCGGGTCTATTTGTCAGCGTGTCGGTTGCATAAAAGTGGTGATGAATGAGCTACCTTGACAACTGAATAGTCGGGACTGGGCGACCTCTGATCTCGGTCACATGATAGGGTCACCTGAAACTCACTTTGCTCCTACCTGACCACGTGTAACAATGCAGAGGTCAAATGGCTGGGATGATTATATGTATCATGTCTGAGGTGGCCCAGTTAGAAGCTTGAGGGGACGGTCGTGTTGAATTCCACAGCTCCGTTGCACAAAAGCTGTAGAACAACTTCAGAAATGCGCCCAACAAAAGAGATACGATTTCAAAGGCGGATAAGGTAACTTTCCTCACCGCTCACTAGAATGGGCTCAGTGTTCCTCCACGACAACAATGAAAACAAAACACATAGGCTGGAGCTCTGCCTTTGAGAGAGGAGCAAAAAATAAAAATGTACACTAGCTCTTGAATTAATGTCTGCCTTTCCTTCTGTGCAATAAGAATTCCAGGGCGAGACCATGGCCATCAAACGAAAATCTCCTTCCAGTTTCTGCCAGGAAACTCTCCTAAAAAGGCCACAGCTTTTGCTACAAAGAGCTCAGTTACACACACACACACACACACACACACACACACACACACTTTGCCTCTAAGAAGGTTCAGAGAAACTTAAAAATAAAGGAAAGCAAAGAGCCTCTGGACAGTTAAGGCTCTTGCCTCAAACTATGTTTTGCCCCAGGCTGGATGATAAGTGGGCCTGCCCCAGGAGCTGCCGGGGTTCCATTCCAGACCCTCCCATGGATGCCTGAATGGCGGATACCAGAGACGCCTTTTTAAGGATAGGGGAACATCCGTGGTTCTGCTGCAACAAGGAAAAAAAAATAAGAGATTGGTTTAATGTTCCCCTGTCTTTTTAAGGGTGCAGTCCTAACCTGGAGTTGGGCCGGCACAGTTAGGCCAGCAAAGTCTGGCCATCTATTTGGCCAAATGGATGTATGGAAACATTGTTCTATGCCCTACATGTAAAGATACCAACATGAGTTTGGGTTATATTCTGTAGTTACCTCTTCATTTTTTTTCCTGAGCAATGCACAAAACAGGAGCACAACAGAACTGGAGGGGGGGAGAGATTTCCATTGACAGGCATTGCTAAATGCCCTCGCCTTTGCAAAAACACGGAGCCGCATTTAATCTGAACTTCAGATTTTACATTGTAGGCTGCAACAGAATCTCACCGTTTCCTTGCATATCCTTGCACCGATTCCTTTGCAATCATACCAATTGAAAAGATACGGAAGGTGTTCACGATACATATGTATGCTCACACACCTCTCCCTGGAAATACGTAAATGATCTTATCACTCCACAGGGTTAAGTCGGTTGCGAGTATATTATCAGTGGTTGCATTGTGGGTGCATGTGTGGGTTCTGCCTGAACGTTTCCTGGTCCAATCAGGGGACCCTGAAGCAAATCCATCTTCAGTCTGAAGTCTCAAAACCTTGTCTCAAAACTTGTCTCAGACTTGTCTCAAAACCTTCAGCTTACGCATAGGATTTAGGGACCAATCCCATGCAACATTCCAGCGTCGATGCAGTCACAAGATAAGGAATCCCCTCCCTGCCAACATCCTCCGGATGCAGCATGTGCCCTATTGGCATGGCTGCATCAGCTCTGGAAAGTTGGACAGGATTGGACCCCAAATCTCTCAATAAGCATCAGTGCCTTGTGGCACAGTCCTAATCTGGAGTTTGGCCAGCACAGTTAGGCCAGAAAAGTTTGGCCAGCCCAAGAGCCATCAAAAAGAGCGTTTGTACTATTCTCAGGGCACAATCCTAAAGTGAGTTAGGCTGGCATAAGCTAAGCCAGCAAAGTTTGGCCAGCACAAGGGACACTGTCAAGTATGTTTGGACCACTCTTGGAGTCAGGGAGGCCAACACACAGACATGTGCCATCCTCCCTGACTCTGAGAGTGGTCCAAACGCGCTTTACAGTGGCCCTTGTGCTGGCCAAACTTCACAGGCTTAGTTTATGCTGGCCTAACTCAGTTTAGGATTGCGCTTTCAGTCAGGGAGGACGGCGCACATCTGTGTGCTGGCCTCTGACTCGGAGAGTGGTCCAAGCAGCCTCTATGTTCGCTCTTATGCTGGCCAAACTTTGCTGACCTAACTGTGCCAGCCTAACTCCAGGTTAGGATTGTGCTCTTAATTAATTAAAAAAAAACCTTGGCTTTTTAAAGGACTTTCTCTTAGCGATGTTATTTAGGACTTGTCAAGGAGCACATCAACTACAATGTGAAAAATTGGGGGGAAATGCAAGACTTTGTGAGTACCTGCATCCCTTATGACTCCTTTGGATATAAAATAAACATTGCACCTCAAGTATACCATATAGTTGTGATTTGCGCCAAGTATTGATTTTATGAGCGTGAAAAACAAGTGTTTCCATTCGCTTTGTATTATCATCCTGGCCCCAACTTCCAAACATGCACCGAGTTAGAGTCTGAGAGAGCCTAAGATGAAGGCTCCATGTTTCTTTTATTATCACCAAAGTTCCTCTTCCTTTGGGGTCACAAAGATATCCTGGACAACGTTAGTATTCTTGGTCTTGCGGCAGCAGCCAAAAGAGCTGAGGCAAGTGCATCAAGGGAGCTATGAAGTTGCCCGAGTGATTTCACTACGGCTATATTTACATTGGTCCAGAGACTTTCCTTTGATTCACATGCTATAATGGAAAACCAAGAAGGACGAGAAGTGGAAATAAAAACAGAGAAGAAGGGGAGAATCTTGGAGGCCAGACAGATCCCTTCTCCCCATTCACATTTGATACGGTCAGAGCAATTAAGATTTTTGAGGACCCTTTATAAGAACTGAATCTGTCCAAGGTGGCAGACCTTTTCTGACCAAATCCCATCCTCCTGAGATGAAAGACAGCTACAGACAGAACCCTGCCAGCAGAAAGATGGGCAAGGGGCATGGATCGGGGCAGGATCGGATGGAGCTGTACCACTGTCCTGGGACAGACGCACACACTCCAGTAGGTTCCTCAGAGCTATCCCAGCTACCCCAGAAGCACCTAATTGGCTAATAAAGATGACGTTAGCCGAGATCACCCTTTGGTCCAATTCAAGAGGTCTTATCCTTAGGACACAATCTAACCTGGAGTTAGGCCAGCACAACTAGGCCAGTAAAGTTTGGCTAGGACAAGGGACTGGTACGTTTGGACACTCTTGGAGTCAGAGAGGCCAGCACACAGACATGCGCCATCCCCCCTGACTCCTAGAGTGGTCCCAAAGCGCTTGACAGTGGCCCTTGTGCCAGTCAAACTTTGCTGGCTTAACTTTGCTGGCCTAACTCAGGGTTAGGATTGCGCCCTTCCATTCATAAACCTCACCACATGGTAACAAATGTGGCCTAACTCAATCGGTACGTGCCCATCCCATTATAATTGTCTTTCTCTTTCTACATACGTTGTCTCAGGCATCATGTTGCACTTTGGCTAACCTGGTGGATGTTCCTTCCACTGTTACGCCATAGCCCCATGACACGGCTTCTCAACACATGCTTTGCCATGCTTGTTTTATGGCCAAAACATTTGGAGATTTGAAAAGCACATAGGGGGAGGGTGCGTCGAGAGAGCGGATGACTTAAGATGTTCTCCTCTTCCCCTCTGTTTAAACAATCCTACAGTTTAACTAAAATAAAAGGATATAAAACCTGGTGTAACTAAAAATCACATTGCTCCAGTGAAAGGCTGGGAAATAGGAGGTCGAGGGAATTTTAAACTCTGACAGCGCAAGGTTTACTGCAGCAAAGCGTTGTAAATTGACGTCCCCGATTACCCATGATCAGATCCGAGATCTGAGGCCGTTGCTATTCGGTCATAAAATAATCCAGAAGAGAAATGGAAAGCAGATGAAATGCCCCTGCAATCCCGTTCACCAGGCACAGTCGTGAATGTGGAACATTTCCTGCATATAAAGCAAGTTGCTGGTTTGCTCCATGACATCGACAGCAAGCCGATCTCAGGCAGAGGGCAGGAAAAGGGCTTTGTCCAAAAAACCTCCATGTAATCTCCATGGCCGAGCAGAAATGTGTGCACCAGTCTTCTTGACCCAAGCTCAGCCACCTCCAGTGTAGTCCTGTGCACAGTGATTTGTTCTCCAAGGGCTGGAGTAGGAGGGCACGGCGGCGATGCTTTTAGTGCCATGAACCTCCCTATCTATGTAGTACACTGTGCGGATCTTTGGGGTTGGAATTCCAACACTGAAACTCGAGACCCCTTGGGAGATACCAAACCATTTGTTTTATGAGCGACTGTACACAGTGCCGGCTCTGAGTCACTCCACTACAAAGGCCTTTGATCCTTTGTTCTCCTTCACTTTAGGATGGTGAAGAACAAATAATGGCGAAGCCTTCCTTTACGCCCCAGCCCTTCTGATGTCTGCCTACAGACACTTCAAACATCCAATTTATGTCACGCTCTTCTTATGCCGCTGATTCAAAAAAAAAAAAAATAGAGCGAGAGAGAGAGAGAGAGAGAGAGAGAGAGAGAGAGAACGAAGGTAATGTAATATCCTGAGATCTATGGAAGATTGAAATGACCTTCGGAATAAACTTAGGTGCTGCTCCTCAAATAGCCCTTGCCTGTACGGCTATGAGAATATTGCTTTTCAACCAGGTTCTGAAAACAATTTTCCACCATGATTTCCTATTGTTTGATGTCATGTAAGCCACTGGTTCTCAAACCTTTTAGCACCGGGACCCATTTTTCAGAATGACAATCTGTCTGGGACCCACCAGAAGTGATGTCATGGCCAGAAGTGCCATCATTGTGACGCCAGAGCCTGCTGCTGTCCTGACAACACAGCAATAAGTTGGGTTATTTCTCAGCCATTTTCCAATAGCAAAGCCCATTGATACATCCTTGATACAAGCAAAACAACCACACAGCCCTCCCCCCTTTCCAACATCCCATCTTCCCATATTTTTAATATGTCTGCTCTAGGTGCTTCGCGACGCACCTGAAATTGGCTCGCGGCCCACTGGTGGGTCCTGACCCACTGTTTGGGAACCATTGATGTAAGCCATTCTGGGAGCCTAGTCAGATGAAGGGCGAAAGACAAGTGCTTCAAATACATTCATTTTATATACATAAAATCCTTGCTGATTGGAGTCATTGGCTTCAGAGCATCACCGATGGAGAAAGCAGTCAGGTCATAAGAACGTAAGAACAGAAGAAGAGCCCTGCTGGATCAGGCTAAAGGCCCATCTAATCCCGCTTCCTGTATCTCACAGCGGCCCACCAGGTGCCTAAGGGAGTTCAGTAGACAGCAAGATGCTTGCATTCTGTTGCCACTCCCTTGCACCCGGTACTCTGAAGTAGCCTACTACTAATGTAAGGTGGCTGCACAATCCATCATGGCCTATAGCCACATAGGTCTGTGGTAAGCTGGCTAATTTTTTATTAATTTATGCCCAAATCCCCTAGAATGAGGCAGAATTGCTATGGTGGCAACTTCCGGGTAACAAAAAGTGGTGCCCCCATCCCAGAAGAGCAGTGGTGTAACTAAGGGGGGGGGCTGGGGTCGAGGGGTCCAGGTGCCACACATTGAGGGATGTCAAGGTATATTCTCCTGCACCCCCATGGGCACTCTGAGCGGCCGAACCCTTTTTTATCCCACTGCCCCAAATCCATGTTTGCAAACATGGCAGCAACATTGAAAGGGGGGGAGTATTTCCTTTCAGTCCCGGCTTCAGCAATTTGAATCAATTGCTGTATAGGCAATCAATTGCCTACACTGAGTTATTTAGTAAGTGCAAAACGTATTCAGCACTCTACATATCAATACCTTTGCAGAAACCTCCTCTTAGCATCGAGCTGCACTGTAGACTTGAAGTGCAGTAATTCATAAATCCTACTTAACATTATCTTGCAACAGGGAATGATACAACCAGCCTATTCAGCAAAACACAAAGGATTCTACTTAGCTTCCTTTGGACTTGGCTGCTGCCTTAGCAGCGGTTTAAAGCTTAATCGTGGCTACGTAGGTGTTTTGCTAATTAGAAAGGGCCTTTCCTACGTGCTAAGCAGCTTGGAGGGGATGGCAGCAAGATCAATATTTTTTTCACAGCTGTGTTTTGATGAATTGCCCGGCACCCCAATATCTCACATGGGGCTTTGGGATGGGATCCATCCATTAGAGAGCTACCAGAAATGGAAGCCAAGGTTAGCAAAGTAAATTCCTCTCCCCAAAATAGGTGTGCTTTGTTTAAGTGGCAACAACTGTCTAAATGGCAAATATGGTTGCCTCTGGAACAAAGAAATTTTAGTTCAAATTATAGCCAATGAATTGATTTATTAGTGGTTGATTCATCTCAATAATTGGTCAATCAATGAATGCACTTAATCACTTTGGCTATTGAGTAATTACAAATGAGAGAAAAAAAGCCATGGTTCTAAAGCACTGGTCCCCAAACTGTGGGTCGGGACCCACCAGTAGGTCGCTATCCAATTTCAGGTGGGTCATGAAGCACCTAGGGCAGCCATATTGAAAATATGGGAAGATGGGGTGCTCAAAAGGGGGAGGCTGTGTGGTTGCTTTGCTTGTGTCAAGGTTGTAAATAGGCTTTTTTCCTTCCTGATTCACTTTGGTATTGGAAAGTGGCTGAGAAATAACCCAACTTCTTGCTGCATCCTCAGGAAAGCAGCAGGCTCTGGTGTATGTTTGGACCATTCTTGGCTCTGGCGTATCAAGAGTGGTCCACTCTTGGAGTCAGAGAGGCCAGCACACAGACGTGCACCAGCCTTCCTGACTCCAAGAGCGGTCCAAAAGGGTGGTCTTCCTGACTCTACAGTGGTCCTGGTGCCAGCCAAATTTTGCTGGCCTATCTGTGCCTAACTCCAGGTTAGGATTGCACCCTGAGACATACAAAATTATGCAAGGGTTGGATAGAGGGATGTTCTTTTCTCTCTCACACAACACCAGAACCAGGGGACATCTACTAAAATTGAGCACTGGGACGTTAAATAGAGATAAAATACCTTTTTACCGAGTAGGTAATTAACCTGTGGGGAACTCTTTGCCACAGGATGTGGGTGATGGCATCTGTCCAAAAATGGGTTGGACAGATTTCTACAAGGAAAGTCCTTCACAGGTTACAGGCAGAGATGGGTGTGTGCAACCACCTTGTTTTAGAAGTAGGCTACCTCAGAACGTCAGGTGCAAGAGAGTGGCAGCAGGATCTTGTGGTCGCGTGTGCTCCCTGAGGCACCTGGTGAGCCCCTGTGAGATACAGGAAGCTGAACTAGATGGGCCTTTGGCCTGATCCAACGGCCATTCTTATGTTCTTACATTCTTAGGTGAAGTCCACAGACACATGCCAGCCAAACACAGAACGGGTCCAAGGTAGGGGTCAAGGTATTGATGGTCAGGACCATGGATAGCTCTGTGTGGACTAGGTACAAGGTCAAGCCATATGCAAGACAAGCTACCAAGCAGTTAAGTGAACTGGAATGTTGTTCCCCCAGGAGCCACGGGCAGAAAAAAAAATCAGTTTTCTATAAGGGGGAGACGAGCGACACACAGCACACTGTCTTTGCCCAATTTGCTGTGGACACCCAGTTTGTTATTAATTGTTTGTGCATGCACAAAAATGACGCCATTTCCTCACCCTGATTGTTTTACAGCAGCGTTGAAAAGTCAACATGCAGAAACCCGTTTTAAAGATGCAGGTTTCTTCCTAAGTCTCCTGAACAGGTTCTACGAACAGGATTGGCTGGGTTCAATTGCAACGATAACAATGCGACTCCAAATTACTAGCTGGCCATCAACTGAAAATAAAAATGAATGCTATGCAAATGTTAATCTCATCAGTCCCTGATTTTATGAAGGTAAGGTTTACAGAAGATGCCTAACAGAAGAACGAAAGCCTTGCTGTTTGGTTTACTCAGTTCCATGGTGGCTTCTTAAGTCATCTCGGAATTGTGTAAAACTGGGAAGGTCATACTAAATCAAAGGACATCATCTGCCTGTTCAAAACACTATTAACGGAGAAAGCAGTCTGAACAGTGCATTACGGCCCCAAGGTCACCTGGGAAACCACCGGGCAGCACTGGTTAGCCCGTAACAGCTCACAAGCGGTTTGATTACCTGCAATAACCTTGTGCCCTTGTGAAGGGACTGATGGAAAGTCAAGTTTCTCCCCAGATTGCTAAGTTGAAACTTGCATTTTTTCCACCTGCCCTCCCTCCAAGCAAACACTTTGGCAGGATAAAATTCCAGGGAATTCGGAAGATGTGTCCAGGGATAAGCTGAGCTCGCATCATATAATGGCAAAGAAACTGATCTATGACCCAGGAAGCTTCCAGTTCTAATCTCACTGGTGCCATTAACTCTAATGTCTCCTCCCAACTCACATCGCTTCCTGTGGCCAGTGGTAATCCTCCCATAACCGCTCCTCAGCTTTTGAGATGTTTCCATGTTACCCGTATGGCTATGCTGTCTATCATCAAAGCCATGAGATCCAGAAACATTGTTAACACTGTGGTGCTTTCTATGTTTGCATGGGGCAAGTTGCAGAATTTTGGGTTGCACCCAGCAAATTGTACAGAAAAACAAATTGGTTTTCCCTCCCTATGCCACTATACTAAAACTCAGGGTCACCCAATGAAATGGTTGGGCAATCGGTTCAATGGTGAACAAACAAAAAGCTCATCGTGCCAGGCACAATTAATTCATTGGATTGATTGTCACCAGAACTGGTGGTGACCACTTGCTTAGATGACTTCAGAAAATGCTTAGACACGTTGGTGGAGCAGAAGCATATCAATGGCATCAAAGTTACGCACAGGTCCTCAGAGTTGGTTAATCATCCACCTACAGCCTCTAGGAGCCAACAAGTGCAGATACATCTCACCCTTGCATTCTGGAGCTCACATTTCCTGGCCAATCGACTCCTGCTTATAGTGGCTGAGACCTAAACATGTAGCAAAAGGAGGTGGTAGAATCCTGCGTTGGGGAAAATGGATGGTATCATTTCAGATGGCAGGTGCAGAAGACTATTTTGAACGCTTCTCCATGTAATGATGAGAAATAAGAACCTCCTTGCATGAAAAAAGTTAGCAACTCAGGGAGAAAGGCTCGAGCCAGGCTCCCTGTTGTGCTGGTTTTCTGTGTGCAAGAAGCTTTTCACCTCTGAAGGCATTCCAAAATGTGATTTCTCCTACTTGGTGTCAGAAGTGGTTCAGTCCATTGTACCATCTCCAAATGCCACCCGTCTCATTCTGCCACATGCACAAATCGAGCATTGGCCAAAAGAGGTTGTGTGAAATCTATCAGAGATCTCCAATTCAGCAGCCTTATGCTCCATCTGCCCCTTAAGGCAAGAACTGCCTCTGTGGGCTGAATCCTGTTCCTTGAGAAAAAGGGGCCTTGGAGCCGGCCAGACTATAGCGTACTAAGCACGTTTTGCTACTTACTCCCCCTAGCCCGACCTCTCTTTTTGCCTTTAGGTTCCTCGGCCAGAAAAGAAATGTAACTTTAATTTCATCTGACTTCAATTGTGTTCAAATTACAGCCAAAAAGGAAAGAGACAACAAGCAGTAAATATTTAAAGAGACAGAAAATCATTGGAAATCGCGCCTTTATGAATATTTGATGGAGAAAGGTTAGATCTGCTGCTGGTAAATTACAAGAAATTATGTCCATCATGTGACTCTGTCAGCAAAGGTTAATACAAGTAGGTTTGGATTTAGTCAAGATGACAACGGGGATTAAAAAAGATTTGTCCTGTCTTCACCGCAATTAGTTTTTTCCACCCCACTCCTATTATTAGTGTAACAGAGTTTATTGTTAGGATTATGGCAGCCAAGCTATACCTATCGGAGAAATGATTTTGCTTCTCTTAATACTGTGGCAGTTCCACAATGCATTTTTCATCATGGCTAATCTGCCTCTTAATTGTGCATTTCCGGAGGGAAGAAAATGCCGTTAACCCACTGAGCGCCACCCATTCTCCAAAGTCAGATGTTTCTTTACTGAAGAATTTATATGCTGCTGGTCTATCCTCAGGCAGGCAAGGACCATCATAAAACAATACCAATAAAATCAACCAAAGCCACAAATACAAACAGACAGATTGACAAAGAAATACCTGATTTTCAGAAAGTATTAACTGAATACAGAAAGTATTAATAGTTAGGCCAACACAGTTTGGCCAGCACAAGGGCCACTGTCAAGCGCATTTGGACCACTCCTGGAGTCAGGGAGGATAGGGCACGCCTGTGTGCTAGCCTCCCCGACTCCGAAAGCGGTCCAAACACAGTTTACAGTGGCCCCTGTGCCCGCCAAACTTTGCTGGCCTAACTGTGCCGGCCTAACTCCAGGTTAGGATTGCGCTCTAAACTGAGTCATTGAGATTACCCCAGCGTTACCGACCTTTAACTATCAAAAATGGATCTACACATTTACTCTGACTAACTGCAAACTATGCATTTCGTATTGACACAGCGAGACAAAATGAGCTGCCTACTTTGACTCTCTCCCCGTTTTAATGTTCTGTTGTTCATTTTGTTAGCACTTTTGGATGCGCCAAATGGACAGGCAAAAAAAAAAAAAAAGATATACCGACAGAAATGCATGTAAAAGTTTTCCATGCCACTCCCCCAAAACATCTCCTTGGAATCACAGTCTGCCCCAAGGAGGCGGCAGCCTAAACTGGGTCGCATGGAAAATAAGTTGAGGGTCGGATGCATCACAGACAGAGGGGTTAACCCAGCGACCAGCGGAGATGATGAATTGGAATTGGCATCTGCAGTACGGTTTGATTGCAGGCAGCCGTACTTTGGGGATTCCACTGAGAGTTGCTTCTGCAGCCATAGACTCTCCCCTTCCACACTTAGAGCCACGGAGGAGGAGGACATTTAACACATCAGAGAGCCTTGCTGGCTTATCAGATCAACTGATCAATACCATTGACGATGCTTCTGTCTAAAAGCATTGGGCCTTGCCCTCGGAACGGTACACAATGAATGGACGCCCAGGGCCTCTGCAAATATATATTATCTTTGACCCGCTGCTTCCATGGTGGACCCAAGAGGGTCTCCTTGAGCTCTTCCACCTAACTGATTTCCAGCTGCCGACTTGAATCAAATGCACCCCTTCACCGCAAACAGTGACCCAGGGAGGAGGAGGAGGAGGAGGAAGAAGGCAGCAACAACAAAATCTAGAGCTACAACCAAAGTCTCTGAGGCATAAAGAAAAACAGTGATTCAGGTCATCCCGTTGATGCACAGAGGCATCCGTCTCGTTGTCCGCCTCCATTGGCCTCACGTAAATCTCTACGCCAGACTCGGCGTCGACGGGACTCGGTGGGATACAAATGGCTTCTTTGTGTACTCTGCTCGCTGCCGGAGATTGGAGTTACCTCCAGAGAAACTTTTTTCCCCTGCTCGGTGACACACACCTGACACTCCCATCAAGACCTCACGACAAATTTCAACTTGCTGGATTTAACGCTCTAAAAAGCAAAGCCGGATTTTGATGGCTCCCTGTTGAAGTTAACTCCGCAAGACAGACGGACGGGGGCTTTGGATGCCTGAAAATGCTTCAGATGGCATTAGGGAGATGAAAAGAAACATGAAGGAGGGGGAGGGGAAGAGGCTCCCCGTTAAAATGTTGAGCAGATACACCATGTATCTGGACTGGCTTTGGTCTCGACGTGTGGTTCTTAGGGGCATCGCCCCATCAAAAAGCAGACAAGAGCAGCCCGTTCAATGAGGAAACATGGCTCAGATCAAATGTACAACACAGGAAACATGGCTTGGCAAGGAAGGTTTTGAGGCGATGAAAACCCCAAAGAACGGCAGTGATAACCACAATGACAAATATAGATGATGTTCCCTCAAATGGGCAAACAGCCTACGAAAGACACACACACACACACACACACACACACAACAGAGAGCAGAGGAAATGGCCGGTTGTTTCACACCTGAGTTATCGAAGTGCCAGAGCTGTAAGAAGAGGCAGCACATGTGTGGGAAAGCCTAACACTGCGTGTTTGTGTTGCTCTCAAGTTGTGCTTTCTCAAGTACCTATCAATGGCTACTGCAGAATGAGTGATTGTCTCGGGAAGGATGGTGTTAACTCCTTGCACAAACCCCTCACGGGTGTCTTATAGACACTCACCTGGTGTCCTTTGAAAAGTCTCCGTTTTCCTCTTTGGGGATATGACACTCGTTTTATATTTTGCTTTTTCAAAATTGACATGCCACCCCTGGCACGGAGGTGTTTGAAAATGATGTTATTTATCAGTAGTAAAGAAATTTTTAGTACCAGGAGCTATGAAACAACCAGGAGTTTTAGAATGGCACACGTGTTGGGACCCACTGGAAGGGATGTCATGGCCAGAAGTAATATCATCACAAGGGCCACTGTAAAGCCACTGTGTGCCGGCCTCTCTGACTCCGAGAGTGGTCCAAACATACTTTACGGTGTCCCCTTGTGTCAGCAAAACATAGCTGGCCTAACTGTGCCAGCCTAACTCCAGGTTGGCATTGCGCCCTACGTACCTTGCCCCAAGGAGGAATACAGGCCCCAGGGGTGAGAAACCTAAGTAAAATAAATACACTGGATGCATTCTCTCTTTGTAATTTTTAGGATTTCCACCTGGGTTGGTTTTTGAAAAAAAAAATAAAGAAAATTCTGACTCTCTTCCTAGAATGGGTATTCTGAAATGCATTAACAGTTTGTCACGGCAAGCTCCACATAGTATAAATTCAATTTTTATTACAGGTTTATTAAAGAACAATTGTTTCACCAACAGTTAATTAAATCTGCTATCTAAATTGAACAGAAAATTACAGGGCGGGCAACGCTTGTAACAGACTCTATTACAGATAAGGACATATTTGGTCATCTGAAGAATTTGACGTCAAGTTTGAAAGCCTCATTGTTCTCAAACTCATCTGCCGTTTCCTTGAGGTCTTGGAAGCCATCGATTCTCCCTTGCCCATTAATTGCCATGTTCCACTTGCTGGCAGAGGGCCTGTTGTGTAGGGCTACTTTTTCATTAATTATCCATGAGATAATTTCTTCACAAGCAATAAATAAATAAATAAATAAATAAATAAATTGCAAATTCTGATCTCATTCTGCTGTCTTGAAAGTCAAAAAAGCTCTAGCCCTTTGCTTTGATGGCAAAACAAAGCACATCCTGCTAACCACAAACTCACCAGGATACTGGGTTTAACACAGCAGCCTTACATGGGCAAGTTTACAGTACCCCCCCCCCGTCCCGGTATCCATGAAGGGGTTGATTCTGGGACTCTCCACGGATACCAAAAAATGCAGTCTCTCTAATGATCCAGCAGTTGTCAAACTGTGGGTCCGTGGCCCACCAGTGGGTCATGACCCAATTTTTGGTGAGTTGTGAAACTGATAAGGCAGATTAAAAAGGCAAATTGGAAACTGACAAGGGCAGGAGGTCTGGTCCAGAGGGTAGGGACGCCATTAAGCCCAAAGAGAAGATCCGAAGGTCACCAGTTTGAGATCACTGGAAGCTTCTGTGAGACCTCAAGAACATGTCTTGAACGCCTCAAGAATAGACATGCTCTTGCGCTGGGATGCTCTAGGGGCCTTCCAAGCTGCGCTGGATACAGAGTTAGCCCGCCGGCCTGCCTGTTCCAGCACATCTTAGGATTGTGCTCTGAGTCTAGTTAATACTTGCAACTCCATCCTCATTGTTGCTTTACAATCACTATCCTATTTATCATCACCCTGTCTGTTAGGCAAGACTAGGAGGCAACAATTTGCTACCCACAGGGATTCATTGCTGAATCAGGATTTAATCATGGTCAGCCAATATTCAATCTGCTCCTGCTCCAAAAGAAGCGCTTTGCTAGTCATGCAATAAGTAGATGCTTTGCTCCTTGCTTCAGTTATTATATAGCAATTACGATTCCATTCCCACCATGAGTTTGCAAAACTAGTGTGGAGACACTGCCTATGCAGAGAACTCACACATCAAGACCATTAAGGGCCCAATCCTATCCCACTTTCTGGACTCAATGCAGCTGCAATGCAGCCCTGAGGTAAGCGAACAAATGTTCCTTTACCTTGAGGAGGTCTCCATGACTTCCCTTCCACCACAAAATGCAGCACACACCCCATTGGGATAGCTACATCAGGGCTGGGAAATTGGATAGGATTTGGTTCTGAGCTAGAATCTTTCTCCTTGAGGTGCTAGTTTTCTGCATGCAAGGATTCTTAAAAAAAAAACCCACCATTGTGTCACAAATGCAACTCTCCATCTGCAATCAGAGGTGGTCCATTCCAAGAAGGGAGTCCATTCCATGAATTTCTTGAACATGCCATTTGACTTTCTTTCTTTTCTTTTCTTTTCTTTTTTTTTTTTGCAACAACCGAAGAACATGGCTACTGTTCTGAAATTATTTCACCTTGTCTAACAGGGAATTTATTTTTAAAATCACATTAAGATGTCATAGACTGTTAGGCTGGCAAAATATTTCTGCTTATTCCAATTAGCGAATTTGTCTGCTGGTAGGAGACGTTTCAGATGGAAAGATCCACTTTAAAAATAAACCTTCCCCTAGTGGGAAACTCATCCTTTGTCAGACAATTCAGGCACCATTATTTAGAGATTTTAATTGCTCAGTTGATCTGCGGCCAAATCTCAATAATCAAAACAATATAAAAGTGGGTTAGAGCTGGTGATTTTCTTTTCTTTTTTAATAATTGTAATAAAATGCTGGTAGCATCTGGGGAACCTTAACTTGGATAAGATTGACAGCGTCCTATTTTTTTCCAGTACATCTCATTTAAAACAACCACCACTAATAATAATATTTTGTTAAAAAAGTTCTTGCTAGTTCTATGAAAGAAGGACAGTGTGTCCGATTAATGTTCTTTTGGGCCAATTGTTGTTTGCTTAACCATAATTAGCAGAGAAAACAGAATGCGAACAGGGCTCCCAGAAGCATTTAGCAATGCTTGTTAAATATTCCTTTTTAAATTAGTATTTCATTCTAAGTTGCCAACAGAATATGGAATAGGAGGGTTAGAAAGGAAAACAAACACACTAATAAGCAAGCCTTTCCCTAGGTAGGGCCCAGAAAGACCCACTGGATAGGTACTACCGGAAAGAAAGTTTCTGCTCTTGGTCAGAGTTCACTGTCAGCCTTAGGGCACAATCCTAACCAGCTTTCCAGCACGGACACAGCTGTGCCAATGGGTCATGTGCAGCATCCTGCAGTTGGGGGAGGGGCAGTCACGGAGGCCTCCTCCAAGAGAACGTTTATTCCCTTAACGCAGAGCTGCACTGACCTTACCCTAATCCTACCCATCCTCTCAGGTCATCAAAGGGGGCCCTTCAAAGGGGTACTGGTGTACCGCCACCAGTAGAGGTGAGGGCGGTGGCAGCTAGGAATACTGGTGGTGGCTCCTTGTCTATGGAATTCCCTCCCCTTGGAACTAAGAACTGCTCCCTTTCTAGAGACCTTTTGGCAGCGTCTTTACACCTTATTTTGGAAGGCGTTTGAGTGAAGCAGTTGGCTGGCATTATTTTAATTGTTGGGTGATCTCACTTGTTCTTTTAGGGCGCAATCCAACCCAGCGCCGGAATGGCCAAGCAGGCTGGCCAGCGCCATATGCGACGCTGGGTTGGGGGAGGCTGGAGCCTCCTGCGGCAAGGGAGCGTGCACTCCCTTACCGTAGGGGAGGCTCCAGCTTCCCCTTGTGCTCCTCGGATCTGCACCCGCTAAAGAGTGGGCGCAGATCCGAGGAGACTGCGCAGCCCTGCTGACAGGCTTAGGTTGTGGCCGTACGGCCACTTCCCAAGCTTGCCCATGTCCCACCGAAGTCCCCCCTCCCACCCACCAATCTCTGTCCTGAAACGGGACAGAGAATCCCTTGCGCCGACCGTCTTTGGTCAGCACAAGGGAGGCTCTCCGTCGGCGCTCCGAAGCCGACGCTTCTTGCAGTGTAGGCTTCAGAGTTGGAGCGCCGATGCGGGGGTGCTGCTTGGTGCTCGCACTCCGCCCCTTGCATTGACACAATGACGTTGCGTCGATGCAAGGGGCACGCTAGGATTGCGCTGTCAAGAGGGTTTTTACTTGGTTTTATACTTATTTTTTGTTAGTATTGCTTCTGATTTTAATATAGTTTTATTGAAGCATGTAAGCCACCTTGAATCCCCTTCAGTGGGGAAAAAGGTGGGATATAATTTTTTAAAATAAACAAATTCTTACAAGGCTTTTAAAGATGCACCCCTGTATCAGTGGTGAGGCAAATCAGTGGATAATGAGGCACGATTTATACAGCATCTAGTATTCATTCAGCACCAAAGATCTGATCTAAGGTTAAAAAAAAAGTTGGCTACTGGATTATTGAGGGTCGAGAGGATGATTTTGGCCTAGGCTCATCAGATGTCCCACGAGAAGGCCACAATGGTCATTGCAGGATGACCTGAAGCAGGTGTGCCTGGTGGTGCACAGAGAGGACAAACGAGCTCTTATCCCCTTCCATTCAGTGGCTCCAATTAAGGGAAAAGTATCATCCAGTTCAACCCAGAACTGCTTTCATGTGTCAGATTCATGCTTGACCTTTGGACGCAACAAAAGGGACAAGTTTCTGGCATGTTCCCCCTGCCCCAATTTTGTACTCACGCCTGTGATTTTGGAACCGGCTCCAACTGTAATTACATGGGGGGGGGTGAGGAAGAGATGGACATGTGATTATCCTGATTGGAGGCAATTTTCAAGAGCGGCAGAAGAAAACTCGGTTTTCCTCGCCCTTCTGCATATACACTGTGGGTCAGAGGGATTCTGGCCCTATGTCACAGCAGAGGCCTTATTAAAGTTACACATGTACTGGCCTCTGATCAAAGCACTTTTTAAACGGGTGCCCAAAAGCTTTGAAGAAAAGGCAGCCTCATCTTATCTTGCAGAATGCATTCCTCAGCAAAAGTAGCTCGTATATGCTGAGTGCTGCAGAGGTGGCTTAACGTTTGTGACTTCACTCTGGCACTGGTGCCGTTAGGGGGAAAAAAGGCAGGAAAACTCCACATTCCCATGTTAAAACCACCCCCAAAAGCTATATTGGCACTGCGTACACAAGCTGGAAAGCATCCAAACAAAGGAACCGCAGGAGACTCCTGGAGGATCCAGTTCTTTTAACAGACCACAGGGAATCCGGAATCAAGCATTTCCGTGCCAAGCTACAGTTGACGGTTTGGGATCCTCATCTGTGGCACACAGCCACGGAACATAAAAACTTTTAACTAAGCACAGAAAGTCTCTGACTAGTCTAGACTTGCCAGAGTCCAACTGGTATCATTTGCAGACTAAGGGCGCAATCCGAACCTGGAGTTAGGCCGGCAGAGTTAGACCAGCAAAATTTGGCTGGCACAAGGGCCACCGTGAAGTATGATTGGACTATTCTCAGAGTTTTGGCTGGTCCTACTAAAAGGTATTACTGGACTGTGGCTTTCGGATATTTTTTTTTCCTGCAGGACCAACACAGCTACCTACAATTTATTTTTTATGCATAAGACACTGCTGCTAGTCAATTCATTGACAAACCAATGAAATTTGCATGCAAGGAAAACAGCCTGGTTCCGATGCAAAACAACATATTTGCTTTATTTGTAGGTGTTGTTGTGATGTGTCTGTGTGTCATGGCCGGTATCACCTTAGGAAAGGTGCTCTTTCGTGTGTGCAAGAGGAGGAATTTCTCCCAAGATTTCCAGTTTGTTGAAAGACTTGCGTTAAAAATACTGTTTGTGTGTGTGTGTGTGTGTGTGTGTGTGTGTGTGTGTGCGTGCGCGCGCGCACATTTAAATCTGCAGCCCAATTAATCAGGGAAGCATTTTAATCGATCAATCTAACCAATTAACTGATTAAATGTTGCAGCCCTGGAATAAATAAAGGAACCATCAGGCCTCATTGTTCTTTCTAATGGCTAACCAGAAATTGTTGAGAAGCTGTACAGACACCTCCCTTGTATTACCCATGTTTTAGCTTCTTGCATATTTAGGCAAGAAAGGTAGAAAATTTGTGGATTGCGTATTCCTTCAATACCCCTGACAGTTCCAGACCATGACACTACTATGCTTAGGACCAAAAAAGGATTTGCCTTACCACTACACTGGCAAAGCAATTATTCCTTAGTGAGCTACATTGACCCTTTACTTTCCCCCCATGTTGGCAAGGGGCTTCAGACAGAAACCTTAAGCACATTTTTCGCAAGAATGCCAACTTCCATTGATTGCAACGATGTCAACTAAAGCAGGATGGAAACAGACAGATTACCATGGTTTTCCCCCCCCCCTCTGGGGAACGAAGGCTCCATAAAATGTCTTCATGGAATGTATGTATCTGCCTACAAAAGACCGGGTTTCTACAACTCCAGAGTTGTCAATTAACCCTGCCTGTCATGAGAAACTGAAAGACGTCATTGGGCTATAGCAAGTTTTGAAATCATTCTGTTAAGAAAGCGTACAAAAGGCATACAAGTAAACATCACATAAAGGAGCATAATATGATGCTAAGCAGGTCTTGATCTTGTCATTGCCTGGATGTGTGACTTCTTGGAATGCCTCAGGGAGCACACAAGACAACTAGATACTTGCATCTCGCTGCCACTCCCCTGCATCTGGCATTCTGAGGTAGCCTATTTAACCTGAGGTAGCCTATTTAGGGGCATCTGGTGGGCCACTGTGAGATACAGAAGCTGGACTAGGTGGGCCTTTGGCCTGATCCAGCACGGCTCTTCTTATGTTCTTACCCTCGCAGAAACATATTGAACACACCGTCCCCCACCAATCTTGGGTAGGCAGAACAAAAACAAAAAAACTTCCCATCCATGGCCAAATCAGATGATACACACACAACAATTCCTACCTGGCCCTCATAATGAGCGACCAGCTAATCACAGACTGTACATACCCATCACAGCTTGTAACCTGTGATGGAGTTTTCCTTCATAAATCTGTCCGACCCCTTTTTTTAAAGGCCAGGCACCATCACCACATCCTGTGGCAAGGAGTTCCACAGGCACAGGCTGAGTAAAAGAATACTTTCTTTTGCCTGTTCTAAGTCTCCTGTCACGTGACATCATTGCCCCAGGTGCCTAGGCATGCCTCTGTGTTGGTGCGCTTCTTTTTCCCAGTCCCGAATCTCCTTCACAGCAAATGTTCACAGGACGCCACATGCCTCTCTCTTGTTAATTCTCAGTTGCGTGCAGCTGTCCCGTGAAGAGGAGGAGAATGCAACAGACAGACACGCTAAATCAGGTTTCGAAGAAAATAACCTTTGGTATAAATTCTTCAGCGTGGAAATTTGAGGTACAAGAGCATGGAAACGCTATCTGGGGGAGGAGGGTCACCTGGGTTAATCTCCTGCTTGCGGTGGAGACGGTCTACATTTTAACATAGCAATGCAAAGCACAACTTCGTCCCGTTCCCTTGTAAGCAAATGATCTGTGAATCACTGGAAGGGAAGTTTTATGCCTGGTCACGCCAAGAGCAGGAGACAACTGGCTCCTCTCATGTGATGCAGCCAACAGCAGCCGATGCGTCATTAAAATCCAAGCGGCTTCTGGCAGAGATGGAGGCCGCACAGTCCTTGTAGTTCATATCTGCCGGTAATGACAGTGGTCTGAGGCTGTGCCTCTCCACGAAGGACCAAGTACAAGGAGGCAGTGCAGTTAATCAATAGGATAATGGAACAAATCGATAGCAAAGATTTTTAAAAGGTCTTAATTAAAGAAACACTTGCAGATACAAACGACGTCTTCAGTCTATTGATGGCGCAGGGGTGAGGGGTTAAACACAAACAAAACCCCATCAACTTAGTTTCGCCGGCATATATTTTTTGCATACTTTTTGAGCTCATCAATGTCATCTCTGCATCCAGCCCGTGGACACCTCTAAAGAGATACTCTATTCTAAAACGTGCCACTTTTTTAAAAAAAGACGGCATCGCGGCACTGGGGCGATCAGAAACCCTCCCACCGCTATTTGCTTGCTTGGCCAAGTTGCCCAAGGTGTAGGAGACGGGATCAAATTAGCTGAGCAGGCAGAGAGATGCAGATTTCGAATCATTAAAGAACACCTAAATTGATGGATCCCATTAATGCAAAGGGGGCCTCCAGTGGGCCCTCTAAGCAAACGGTCAGTCGATAGTTTTGATTCACCCAACGCTTCTGCGCCAGACACTGTTTGAAAGAGACATCAATCTGGGATGCCAGCACTTGCCTAGCAAACCTTTAAAAATCAATGTCCAAAATGACCCATTGCACTAATACACCCTGTTTGTACGTTTTCCAAAGGAGATGGGGGGCACAACATTAAACTTATCATTGCCAAAAAAGATACTGGCCAGTCTCCAAGGAACCACACAGGGATGAAGGTGTCTTCTTCTGGATCAGGCTATTGGTCCATCCAGCTCAGTGCTATCCAAGATGGCTGAAAGAGGCTCTCCAGGGTTTGAGGCCATGAAAACTACTTGGAGAGGCCAGAGATTGAAACTGTACAGAAACTGTATAGAGCGGACAGGAGCGGCACCCATATTTTGGAACAAACGGAAGCCATCCCTGCCATAAAGTCTTGTCCGCCCCTGCTATAGATGGAAGATTAACAATGGCAGGGGATTGAGATCCTATTACAGAACCCTTTTCACATCATCCTGTAGGATATGTTGAGTTTGCTTCTTGATAGGAGTTTGGTACCTAATCGTTGCATTCTCTCTTCTGGGCTATTCAGTATGGGAGCCCATTTAGGTTTCTCCAAACTTGTGGATGCTTCTGAGACCTCCTTTTATTTCTTGTTCACATTGACACTCAGTCCAGCCTCACCTTTTGGTCTGCGCAATTCTTTGAAACCGATGCTTTTGACACAACATCGGGTGAGAGGAGAAGGTCTGAGCTGGCTTCCTTCCTGCTTTTGTAATAAACTGGCCTGTATGATTGTCATATTGCTGAAGTTCGTCTAGCTGATAACTAGAGGTGACAGGCATGCCATTCAGGGCTCGAGCAGAACGGCTGTCTTGTAATATCAATTCGCAATTACGTCTCTCCTCTTTGGTCCAGAGTGTTCGCCCTTCTTGCGAGCATGCACCTGTTCGGCTTGCCTTCGACAGGTCAAAGAAATGATGGGCAAGGGAATTAGATGGGGTAGGATGTTCGCTTGCACGCATGGGAGGCCAATTGCCAGACCTGTCCAATTAAGAAAGCCTCCTCCAAACTTTTGATAGCCAAAGGATGCAGGAATCAAAACTGAAGATGACGCTCCATTTGAAAAGGCTTATATAGGATGTATGAAGGGTCCAAGGTTGTGGACCCATCATCATAGGGGAAAAAAAAGATGCTCCTGTGTCTAAAGAGGCTGCCTCCTACCACCTCCAATCCAAGACAGAAGAGTAATGCCAGGTTAGGTAAAGGTTTCCCCACGACTGAATGGTCTAGTTGTGACCGACTGTAGGGGGCAATGCTCATCTCCGTTTCTAAGCTGAAGAGCTGGTGTTTGTCCCAGGACAAGCTTCCATGGTCAGGTGGCCAGCATGACTATACACTGAGGCGCATGGAACGCCATTACCTTCCCACCAAAGTGGTACCTATTTATCTACTTGCATTTTTAGGTGCTTTCGAGCTGCTAGGTTGGCAGGAGCTGGGACAAGCGAAGGGAGCTCACTCTGTTACGTGGTCTCGAATTGCCAACCTTCCGGACAACAGCTCAGCAGTTTAACCCGCAGTGCCACCATGTCTGGTGCCAGGTTAGGACTGCACCCTAAATCTCCCCAACTTAAACCCCCAGATGGCAGCACCATTACAGGGTGCAGCCAATGGGATTTCAACCCATCTGTCGAAACCGACCGCTCCAGGCAGATTCAGTCTGAACCTGGGGATGCTGTAATGAATACAATCCAAAATCAATAGCGAGAAACACGAGCAGAATCTGAATAATATTTGGGTGAAACAGGCTTCACGGCAGAGATAGCAAACACGAGACATCCATCGATAGCCTGTAACGGAGTTGTCTACAGCGCCTGTACAATAAGAATTTGAGTACATATCAATAGAGCAATTCTGAGGGTGAGCAATAATAATGATGAAAATCAATGCCGTAAAACAAAAAGTTAGCACTGTGGATGAACTCTCTGCAAGCTCGGTGTTTTCTAGCTTTGATCTGGAAGCTGCTTCCCCCCATGCAGCCACAAGAGCAGCACAATATTCCAATTAAATGATGGGAAGTTGTTGTTTTTTTGGGGGGGAAAGGGATTGCATTCTAAATGCTATAACAATTCTCTCTTTAAGATGAGAATCCCCTGAAACCCGAGTTGACCCAAGTATTACTTATTAGTGCATGTCATGTATATTTTGGGTGATAATTAGGACTGAAGTGCTTGGATGATTTAAGCTGCAGTCCTAAACACACTTTCCAAATGAGTTGCCCATGGAGGAGGTTCTCTGGTGTGTCTCTGAATGATCCACTACTCTGGTTTTCTCGTCTTCCCATCATGCTCCACTGTAGGTAGGTTATTTTGCCCCCCACTGAACACAACAGGACTTACATCTGAGCAGACACGCACAGGATAGGGCTTTCAATCTGTTATGGATTGATCACACAATATTTCCATTAAAGAAAATGTATCTCCCATACGAACATAAGAGGCTCACTGAATGACTTCAGAATGCCATTACTTCAGAACGCCAGGTGCAAGGGAGTGGCAACAGGATGCAGGCATCTTGTTGTCTTGTGTGCTCCCTGAGGCATCTGGAGGGCCACTGTGAGATACAGGAAGCTGGACTAGATGGGCCTTTGGTCTGATCCAGTGGGGTTTTTCTTATGTTTTTATTAGATTAAATATTCATCTGGTTCAGCATCCCATTTTTCATCAAAACTGCTGTCTTGATGTGCAAATTGGGAGTTTAATCAATTCAATCGATCAATCAAGCCCAACACTGCAATTCATTGATGAAGGGCCCAATCCTATCCCCTTCTCCAGAACCAATGCAGTCAGACTGTTCCCTTACCTTGAGGCATCTGGTTGATGCCTCAGCTATGAGATACTGGAAGTTGGACTAGATGGGCCTTTGGCCTGATCCAGCAGTGCTCTTCTTATGTTCATGCCCAATCCAATGGGGCACAATAACCTACCTACAGTGGAGTGTGATGAGAAAACAAGAACCTTCATTTTATTTCACTTGCAGCACCATGGCCACAGTTTGGAGAGAGTAATGTCCTAATCTCACTCATGATATTATTGCGACAATAAATGGACCAAGGACCATATCGTAATGGCGTGCTAAAAAGAGCTGCAGAGCTGAATAAATAGTCATAAGAATGCAAGGGAGGTGTTGTCGGAGGGATGCCTCCTTTGCTGGCCTGACCTGCATTTACAAGGGGATGGGGAAACGCTTAGCTTTTTGAACACCTGAAGTTGGATCCCTTGTTTGCCTGGCACCTAAAGTAAACAAGCAGCTTTGGTGAATTATTTAGCATACAAATAAAGCAGAAAAGCAGGCTAAGTAGGCCACTATGAGGCAACTTGAATTGAAATATTCATCTGTAAATAACTCTTCAATCTGCTGCATTCACATACAAATACTATATGGAACATTAGCCACAACTACCTTCTAGGGATATTCATGTTCGCTAGAGAGCCATTTTTATGTCTACTGGCATCTGTGGGAAGTGATATGGACTGAGTCTTAATATAACCAACATAAAATTTATGGGAATACTCAGAGCAATAGCAACACACCGTCAGACAGCTGGTGGCTGATGCGTAGCACATGCGGGTTTTATATGCGCCACGTAAACTAACCTTTGCAATAAAGCTTTAGCAGGTTTATTAGTTTAGGAAATAGCTATAATTAAGGATAATTCATAATGGGCGCTTATCCACTCGACGGCAATCGCAAGCTTAATTTGGGCTCCGTTTCTTTCAGCCATAAATAAGTGCGCCGCTATCTTCGGCACAGATGTGGCATTCAACCTGTTCAAGTTGGTTGGGTTTTTGCTTGTGTTTTAATCAGAAGAATTAGAAGATAAGCCAATAAAACGCAGTGTGCTTGAAACAAATTAGCAGGAAACGCCAAGTGGAAGTTTGGAAAACTCCGCATCAAAAAAGTGCCACATCTCCCACACGGAAGACGACCCAAAGGTTTCGACCACACGGAAAGCGTCCGTACCATCCAGTCTGGAGACATAGGGCATATAGGGCTGGCCTGCCATAATTAACAAAGGGGAAAAGGAATGCGATGTTGACCTTTGTGTGTTTCTGCTGCTTGGTGTCAGTAATTGGAGGTTTGACCTTTGTGAGTACCTGGAGATTTTGTTACGTTCTTTGGCCTTCCAAATTATCTGAGGACAAATGGGAGTCCCAGTCCTTGCTCATGTTTAGGGCACTGGGGGGGTGTCAATTCTGTGCTCAACTACCTCCCCCAAATTCAGAGGTCGGAACGGAATACAGGCAATGCCTCGGTATCTGTTGGGGTTCTGTTCTGGACCCCCACTTTCCATGGATCTCTGAAACCGTAGATACTGGGGACACCTCTGTTTTCCTATCAGGTAGAGGGGCAAAAAGATGCAATTTTGGTCCTACCACTGAGAGCCAGGAGGGTGCAGTGGTTCTCATGGTAGACGCAGACCTGGGAGATCCAAAATTAAATTCCCACTCAGTCATGAAGCTTCCTGGGTGACCTTGGATCAGTCACCATCTCTCGCCTCCCACAGGGTTGTTGTGAGGACAAAAGGAAGGAACTATGTACACCACCCTGAGCTCCTTGGAGGGAGGACGGTATAAAAAGAAAACATTGGAGAAACAAACACACTGAAGATGCTATTGAAAGACACGTTGTTTCTGATGCACCTGTTTACACAGCAGCTCACTTGACAAGCAACCCTCGGAAACCACCACAATCATCATCTTTCCGATTTTGTCAGACCTCTGCTCAACTCTCCAAAAAACACAAGTGAAATTAATGGAGGGGAAAACACGGAACTATTTCTGAATTAATCAGTCCGATGCTGGCTCCTTCCGCCACGAGGCTCATTCATTTTCCCTGTTCCTCTCCGCTCACAACTGTGAGCTGTTTTCATTACATTTGCAAATGGGGACCTCTGTTGGTCTGAAGAAAATGTCTCAATTAAAAAAAAAACAGTATTAAGAAATGTTTGAGGATTTTTCGTTTGGGGGGGAAAAAGATGATAAAAGTGAGGCATGATAAATGTTTATAAAATAAATGGTGTGGAGAGTGTGGGGAGGATTTTTTTTCCCCACTTGCTCTCACAACATCTGGAACTCTAAATACTGAAATTGGCTGACCGTAGATTTGGGGCAGAATCCAAGAAAGGACGGTTTCACAGGTTCCCGTTTATGGAAGTGGACGCCACCGTGATGGAAACTGGGTCAGGTAACTTTAAAAGGCAAAGACAGGATGATAAACTGACTGGACCATGTCCATTCCAGAAATACTCGGCAGTAGAGTAGTTAGAGGGGGGAACCCCACAAGAAGAGCAGGATCCAGGGAGAGTCACCCCCCACCTCTGTCGCTGAGCAACTGAGGCCCTACCCAGGGTAAATCAGGGCCGCACCTTACCTGCCCCTGGGCTTGCCAAGCCTTTGCAGGCTGGAGTTTGGCCTCCCAGGGGCCCAGACATTCTGGTAGTTTATATTACTTTATCGTTTGACTTTTTCTTTGGAACCCCTCCCTCCAGGAAGACTGACCTCGAAAGGGTGGCGTATCCAGAGGCAGATATTCTCCAAATAAACAAACATCAAATCAAACCAGCGTAGGACCAACAACTGGATTTTCCCGGCGTGTTACCATCACAGATGTGACGATTTATAATATAGATATAAACAGGTACACCATACATATATAGCTTAAGAAAAAGAAGAAGAAGCAGCAGCAAGCAAGCCACGGTAGATGTTAAAAGCGTAACCTTTTCCCGCAGTCGCCTGGGGCCCTGGTGAGCCAGCCTTCATGTACCCAAGCAGCATTGCCGTTTTGGACTGACATCTCTCTGTGCTGGGCCGGATTTTTCAATCCTTCACGACTATCTATTTGTCACTCGCAGGTGAGTTGGGAGCACTCCCGTTGATCCCCAGCCACTTTCACAGTTACTTATCTGTCTTTATGGATTCATCCGGTGTGTCAACCTGGTGCATAACAGCATTACTGTCAGGGTGACAAAACTCTCCCCGGAGTGTCACAAATGATTCCGGCTCTGGACGGAGGCAAGCAGGCCGCAGAAACCTACCGGCGCACAAGTGCTTCCCTTTTGCCTCCTTGCAGCAGCCCCCTGCTCTGGTCCTATTGCTGCCCAAATATTGACATTAGGTCAAGCCAGGGCCCTTTTTAAGATTTTGCATTCTCGTGTGTAGAGAATGCAGAGATAGTTTGATAAATTCTGGGATTTTTTTTTAAATACTCTGAAAAAATGTAGAAGCAATGTAAGGGGTGGAACCTAAATAACACCCCCCCCCGCACCGGCAAGTCAAAAACGGCAAAATATCGAAAGCTTCTCATGGAATCTCTGACCTCGTAGGCTGACATAGTTTGATAGGAAATTTAATGTAATAGTCAAGGAAAGCCACAGGGCCTATTGTCAGCAATGAAGTCTGAAAGTTAGCAGAATTAATATCAGGATACAATGGAATTGCCCTCCAGGGACAAGGCTGAAGTACCAGGGCAGAAAGGGGAAGGCAGGGGAAAATACCTCTGGAAGTCATTTCTGCATGACATAATGTCATTCCTGCTAAACTGAGAACTCTCTCTCTCTCTCTCTCTCTCTCTCTCTCTGTGTGTGTGTGTGTGTCTGTGTGCGTGCATGTGTGTGTGTATCTATATCTATCAACCTGTGCACATTCTTTCCTTATCTAACATAAACTAATAATAGCCACGTTCCAGCACCCCACCTCAGCTGGGAATAGATTCTTCAGGGACCGGAGAGGCTCCATTCGGAGTCGCTAAATGCAATAAGGATAAATGCATGTGGGAGTCTGTTTAGCGGACAGCGATACTTCGGCGGCAGCCTATCAAAACTCAATAAAACTCAGCGTTTCCGACCGGAGATGAAAATGGGTAACTGTCCTCATTGCAATGCTGGGGATGAATTTTTCTCCACCCTGGAATCTCATTTATTTATTATTTTTATTTGATTCTGCACATGATGGATGCCAGGGAGAGTCCGCTGCAGTGGAGGTGAGGAAATGGGAAACGGAAATGGGATTGGCTCGGCAAGGGAGCAACTCTTGGTTATAGCCAAAAGAGAGGGAAAAGAGCTTGGGAACGAGAGGGCAAATGTTTGTGAACTTTTGTCTGACTTGTTCTTAACGCCAAGATATATTTTGGAATGTGTCCGACCCAAGAACCCCCAATGCTAGCTTGCGTTGCCACTTCTGGGCGTTGGGGGGTGGGTGGCGCCGATGGTATAGGCCCCCTGAGGCCTTACTGATGGCAGTGACATGACAGAAGTGCAGGCAGTACACTTATACTGCCCAGGCTAAGCCTGGTAGGACCAGGTCTGCAGGCTATTTCCAAGCCACGCCAAGCCCAATTTGATCATGCCCCCTACTCTAAAGCTGTCTCTTACTGCTAAATCGGGTGGAAGCATGCAAGGCTACCTTTACTTGCATCCAGCTGCAAATGACAACTCTGGGGCTAATGAGGACTTGCTGGTGGGGCACACCCTTCTCCTTTACTTCAGAGGCAAGAGGGTTGCTGTTTGACCCCTCTT
Organism: Lerista edwardsae; assembly: GCA_029204185.1. Lineage (NCBI taxonomy): Eukaryota > Metazoa > Chordata > Lepidosauria > Squamata > Scincidae > Lerista > Lerista edwardsae. The sequence goes on from JAJKFI010000011.1 coordinate 775,618, forward strand.
CTGCTACTAGCAAAGTGAACCAGAAAGGGGAAAAAAAAGCCTATTTACAACCTTGACACAAGCAAAATAAGCACACAGCCCTCCCCTTTTCCAGTGTCCCCTCTTCCCGTATTTTCAATGATGACTGCCCTAGGTGCTGAACAACCCATTTGAAATTGACCTATGACCTACCTGGTGGGTCCTGACCGATAGTTTGAGAAACACTGGCTAAGAGTCTTCAAAATCATTATTGGATTGGGACCAGATCATTTAAAGGACCGTCTCTTCCCATTAGAATCTGCTGGTAGAATCTGCTCTGTGCCTCCCCATTTTCTGAAGCTCAGTTTTTGGTGGGAGTGGGTAGGCTTACAGATGGCAAGCAATCTTCCCTCAGTTTTTTTCTGGGAGTGCATGGAGCCCTATGGTGGCTGGACTAGGGTGTCACTACCATGTTCTGGAAAACCAAGATGGAAAGCCTGGCCTTGGGGTTGTGGGCAGTGGCATTCGGCTTCACAATTATGGCCACACAGCTACATAGCTTACAAGAAAGGCTGATGACAGGGCCTTCTTGGTAAAAGCTCCAAGAAATTGACGGACGTCCATTGAGATCTGTTTGGCCTCATTTTTTACCATCTTGTTAAGACTTTTTGGTTCAGACAAGCATCTAGTTGAGTGAATGCCCCCTCTACTGATTTCTTTGTGCTATCACATAGTTTACTTGCCCGCAGCTGTTCCTAGCTGTTATGCATTAAGGCATAATCCTAACCTCCAGTTAGGCCGACACAGTTTGGCCAGCAAAGTTTGGCTGGCACAAGGGGCACCGTCAAGCATGTTTGAACCACTCTTGGAGTCAGGGCGGATGATGCACGGCTGTGTGCTGGCCTCTCTGACTCCGAGAGTGGTCCAAACATACTTTACGATGTTCCTTGTGCCGGCCAAACTTTGCTGGCCTAACTGTGCCAGCCTAACTGCAGGTTAGGATTATGCCCTTAATTGGTTTCTACTGAAGCACTTTAAAAAAAAATATTTATTGTGCTTTTACTATTTTATTGCACTTATTATATTTGATAGTGTTTTTTTTTTTACAGTGTGAGCTGGAATACAAATTCCTAGATAAAAAGGTAATGCTTGTCTCTTTGAAGTGAGCATGACTGAGCTCTGAAGTTCATTTCCAGGTCTGAGCCCAGTGAACATCTTGGGATCTCTGAAGGAAAGGATAAACTAGCAGAACCACCTGGCACACAGGTGAGACTGGCGAACCCAAGTAATGCAAGCTTGCCCAGGATACATTGTTTGTACGGGTCCCTCTTCCTGTTTTTCCTGAGGCGAAATCCATGGGGCAGAACACAGCATGCAAAACACCATCTTCCCCAAAAAGCTTGCCTGCAGTTGGCTGTTGGACTGGACAGGGAAACCTGTCTTTGCTATCCAGGTTAGGAAGATGGATGCTCTTGAAGAAACTGGAGGAAGGCCGGGTTAAAAATAAACAGAACTGAGTGTTTGAATAAGAAGATAAGATAATGGCAGACTCGCTGTCAAGATGGGGAAGGAAGGTGGACCTGATTAAGACTGGTTGGCTCTTGGTTGTTTCTGCTTTTTAGTTAATACTTTTCTTTCTTTTTTTAGAGATTTACTTTCTCTGGCTGTAGCGGCACCAGGAAGGGGGAGGAGGCGGCGAATGCAAGAATCTAATTATCGTTTTAAATGCCCAAAATGCCATGTCCACCCAAGGCCCGCTGCTCATTAGTAGTAGTAATTAACTTTACAACTGTCAACACAAACATCGCGCAGGCTGACAGATAGATAGTAGCTCTGAGGCTGCTAATAAATCCGAAAATAACAACTTGACACGCAGATGCACAAAAGGATGCAGGTGATAAAGAAATGTTGACATCAAATCTAATTATCTCCGAAACGGCCAACGACTGCCGAATCCCCCCCAGTAATGCCGTGTTATTACTCGTGATCAGCCCCTCTGGAGAAGCGCTTAACCAAGGCACACAATGGCGCGTTTACAGCCCCTTGTCATATCAAGTGAGGACAATATCAAAAAGGAAATTATGAGTGTCGTGACCTCCCCAAGTTTTTTTTTTTTTAAAAATACTATATATAAAAAATCCGGTGATGAATAAAGGCTCAGCAAGGCATAGCAGATTACCCCCTTACGCGTTTTAAAGCTAGGATGATATATGACATTTTCATCAGGCACTTCCTTCAGGAATGTCACCAAGAGGAAAAATAAAGGGGTCTGAACAGAGAGATGAGGTGAATTATGCAACTGTAATTGCCGATCACAACCCGATACGAGCCTGAAAATTGCTCGGTTTTCATATTGAGATTGCATAAAATTGCCTGGAAATGCAAGGGCTCCTTAATGCGGCCTAGATCAAGCTAATATTTTGATCATTTTTCACTTGACTGCTAAGTAAATCTGGCTTTCTTAGCGCCAGCCGCGCTGGCCCAGGGCAATTGAGGGGACCAATTTACCCTGGAAGGGAGAAAATGTGTGTAAACGACGATTTTTCATATTTTCCTGCATGCATAAGAAGATGAAACATCTTTATCATGTGTATTGTCTGGCTCAGCTTATACAAAATATTAGTTTATCTCTCCGAGTTGGGTTGATTCCATAAGCAAAAGACATAGATCTAACGGACAAGCAATATGCAATATACAAAAATGCAGAGATCTTTTATGCAGCTTCATTTCTAGGAAACTTAGGGGGGCACTTTTTTTTTAAAGCAAGCATTGCACCTATTTTTTTCCCCAAACCTGGGGAGGGGGGTGAAGAATTTTTTTAAAAATTGCATGCATCGTCCTTGAAAATCTTTGCAGAAATCAACCCACATTAAAGTGTACCTATGTGAGTGTGTAGATGGTAAACTGAAAATAAACAAACAACCAGGATGCAGGGGGGAATGTGTTTGCAAGGCAAAAAAGCTTCTTTTTCCAGTTCTGTTGGTGGTGATTCGTTTATAAAAAGATATTTGCTTAAATCCAGCCAACGCTAAATAAATACAAAAGCGAAGGAAGGAAGGAAGGAAAGGGAGAAAAGAAATCAAAACTAAAATAATGGGATGGAAAGCTTGGTACTAACCATTTGATGATAATGATCAGCAATAATACTGGAGCACAAAGGTCAAAACGCATCCGATCCAGGAGAGGGGTAATTCATTGTACAACTCTGTCTAGAGGAATTAGTTTGATCAAGTCATTATCTAGACAGTTAGGTGTTGTCTATCAATTTGACCTTTCTCCAAATATGAATCGATGGACTCCAATGTGGACAAAAGATGCTCCGATGACAGATTATTGCAGCATCCCTGGACCTCGGTGGCAAAATACGGCCAGGAGAATATATGCATATTTAGAGCCTAGAGACATATACTTGCTTAATTCTAACCTTCTTTTTCATCAGTGCTACAAAAGAAGCTCTGAAGGAAACACGTATTGAAATGCAACTTCATCCCCCTCCTTTTAAATGCAAGATTCCAATCGGAAGTAAACAAGCAAAAAACAAAGTCAAAGGGATTAACTTCTTTTGTTAGCATTTACATTATCTGTGTTTAATTCCTTATATATCCCACACCTTATCTTGGGGCTTCACTGCTAATTGCAAAGCCCCACTAGTGAGGAGTAATGATCCTTTGCACTTTGGAAAAACCTGGCGCGTTGCTGGCTATGGGAGATAAGAGCTCCCTATGCAAAGTTGAATATATATCTCGATCAACTTCTCTCGGGCTTCATTTTACATGCTTGGCCTCCTTGAGGCAGAGGGTTTGTGGTTTTTTTTTGTGTTTTTTGCACCGAATTGTACTGAAACACTTTTAACCTGGTTGATTTTCAAAGGTTTCGAGACCAGGGATATACAGTGCAATGCAAAATATCCACACTTGATCAGTGTCCTAGCATAGAGCAACGACGCTGGCATCTCATAGCTGAAGTAGAGTGGTTGTAGAGCGCAATCCAAGGATGCCCCTTGGCCGATATAGGCTGCATGTATTGGCACAGCGCAGTCGCGAATGCGCCATAAAGTGAAAGGCAAGCTGCGTCGGCCCAGTTGCACCGAGAAGATGCCGGGGTAAGTCGCCCCAGCACTGGCCGAGTTTGCCCAGTGCAGGCGCTTTTCTGGACATGGGGGGGGGAGGCAGAATGGGGCAGGGGAGACATTTCTCTGGGCAGGGTGGTCCAGCGAGGAGGGAGGAGCTGGATGTGGCTGGATCCAAACCCCTGTCTTCGGGCCATGTGTCCCTGATCTGGGCCGCGACTGAGCACTTGGACTGGTGCCTGCTAAGCAGCCCCTTGCCCTACGGTGAGCTCCAGCACAGTTCTTACCTGAACTTGGATACGGTGCATCTCTTCCTGCCTGCCTGTTCCAACTCAGTTTAGGATATAATAAATAAATAAATAAATAAATAAATAAATAAATAAATAATTCCCCATTTAATGTGCATTTCCATCTTGCAGTACTTTTCGGGCCCTGATTTTTAGGGAAGGGTTCACCTGCAGTCAAAATACCTTAACAGCTGCTATCATCCCCTAACGAAGTCAAAATGCACTGCAACCGGCTTAATTTCATCTTCCTGTCTCCGCTTCCCTCTTCCGGAGACTTGGTGAAGAGGCTGCTGCTGCGGTTGCCAGGCAACTCACCAGGCAAGAACCAGCACATCACCGCTTGCTAATTGTTCCGGGCGTTTTTTGGCATTTACAAATCAGGAAGTCGATGGGGATAGAGAGGAAGCAGCTGGGACACCAAAGGAACTCGCCGTGGACTGAAAAGTTAGTGGACATGGAACACGAAGGAAATACTACAAGGGAAAAAAAAGGGTAGGGTGCAGTCATGGCTTGATGGCACTCTTGAGGCTGTGGGGAAAGTGATCATTTGAAGCACCCCCTGCTAACTGGGCACCTTTTAAAGTGGCATTGCTATTATAGTTAGCAGTGGTCCCTTTCACCCAGTGCGGCCTCTTATCCAGAGACTGTTGCTGGTGTCTCTTCCGTATTTGGGGACAGGGGACCTTTTATTGATTTATTTCAATGTAAACCACTTTGTAAACTACTTTGTTGAAAAGTGGTATATAAACATAAACTTAAATATAAACACAGATAGGCCTCCTTTATCCACAGATTCAGGTCCTGCAAATTTCAGAATCCACATGTTCAGAACCCATGTATTTGGGCCCACCCTGGACCCTCTGAACACAACCCAACCTGTTCTGAGGAGTGTCCTGAAGGCTGGGGAAGGCTTCAGCAGCATCCCCCCCCCTCCTAACAAACACGCTTGTGCCAGCCAAACTTTGCTGGCCTAACTGTGCCGGCCTAAATCCAGGTTAGGATTGCGCCCTTAATCTGTTGTGCTTTGCACACAGTTCTGTGCTACTCAAAAGCCTGTATACTACCAAACCAAGAACTGGTCCTATAAATAGAATCTCCGTTCTGCATAGACATGCCAGAGTTTTCCAACAACTGGGAATATGGCCCTTTTTGTGCCACGTGAAGAAATCCTAAAACTAATGGGTACCATGCCTTGAATTGCATACAAGGGACAAGACAGGCCACTGTGGATGTATCAGCAATCACAACACAGTGAGGAATTACCACAATTCTATGGCATGCTGAACCCTATCTTTCATCCAGCCATGACTGCAACAGAATGGATTACACTGATGTGCTGTAGCACATTGATGTGCCGCAAATGGTCTTCAGGTGTACTGCCGGAGTTTCAGGGAAGGTCATTTATTAGTAGGGCTATTGGGGGATGTGAGCCCCTCCACCACCAGCAGTAGCATGGTGTGCCTTGTCAATTCTCAAAACAAACAAACAAACAAACAAAAACTGGTGGTGTGCATTGAACAGTTTAGCGCCTTGTCAGTGCGCCGTGAGATGAAAGTGGTTGGAAATAGTGGAATAGAATCTTGAGGTTCCTCTCTCTATTTTGCTTCTTTGGGGGGCTGCGTGCTTTCTCATTCAAAGACAACCACTAGTCCTGCGAGTGGCTCAAAGTTTCTTCAAGATCCCGTCCTAATCAAATTTCATCCTGAATTTTCTGGTTAGTCTAACAAAGTTAATTTTTTTAGCGTTAGTGACTCGTGGAAGACGCCTCGAGCGGCGGTACCGACCTGGGATTTGGAGCAGCTGTCGGAAGGGTCCGCGGAGGGATTCCCTATTAGCCAAGATGCAACCAGGCAGAAAACCCATTACATAGCGCTAAATATACTTAATCACATCTATTAGAAGCAAAAACAAACTTGGTAATTGCAATAAATAGCCAAACTACAGGGGAAAAAAAAGAGAGTGAGGGGAGTGGGGAAGAAACATTCTGGCTTGTAATGTAAAAGGGGGATTTCGGGCTGTGCAGTTGGTGTAAATTGAAAGTCTCATTCCACAACACTTTATCATCCGGAGTGTAGACTATTCATTTTCCACAGTTTTATACCGCCCTTCCTCCAAGGAGTTCAGGGTGGTGTACATGACCCCTTCCCTCCCTTTGTCATCACAACAACCCTGTGAGGTAGGTGAGACTGAGGGTGCAATCCAGTAGTGTCAGCCTACCGGTACGCTGGGTGTATCTTCCGGGTGAGCGGCAGCGCGATCGCTGCATTCTGTTGCGTAACGACGAAAGCCCGCCTGCTGCAGTGATCACGCTGCCGCTCACCCGGAAGACACGCCCAGCGTACCGGTAGGCTGACACGTCTGGTGCAATCCTAACCTGGAGTTCAGCCAGCACAGTTAGGCCAGCAAAGATTGGCCGGGCACAAAGGACACTGTAAAGTAGATTTGGATCACTCTCAGAGTCAGAGAGGCCAACACTTAGATGTGCATCATCCTCCCTGACTCCAAGAGTGGTCCAAATGTGCTTTAAGATGTTCCTTGTGCCAGCCAAACTTTGCTGGCCTAACTCCAGGTTAGGATTGCGCCCTGAGAGAGAGAGAGAGAGAGAGAGAGAGAGAGAGAGAGAGAGAGAGAG
>JAJKFI010000011.1:782573-819400 GCA_029204185.1 Lerista edwardsae
GAGAGAGAGAGAGAGAGAGAGAGAGAGAGAGAGAGAGAGAGAGAGAGAGAGAGAGAGAGAAACTGGCCCAAGATCACCCAGGAACCTTCATAGTTAAGTAGGGATTTTAATCTGGATCTTCCAGGACTAAGTGTGACTCCCAAACCACTACACCATCCTGCCTTTTAATTGGTATCTTCAGGGCTTGTCCAAGACTTCCCCAGTGCCTGAGATCCAGCAAGACTGCTCGTATTCTCATGAAAGTGGTTTCAGAAAGCATATGTGCTTGCCCTTGTTCTTTTTCACAGTGCGCCCCTGCCCTTAAGCCCCCTTCTTATTAGAAAACATATAACTAAATGGAGACATGGATCCCACGTACATAAATGCCCATTAAAAAAGCAACATTTTCTCCCTACAATCTTAAAACATAAAACACCTCTTAAAAAGGACATAATCCCTTTGTTTCCAAGCCAAGCACATATAAATAAGACAGCCTGCCTCCTTTTAAGTAAATAAAGAAATCATTTGTATTGAATAAAATGAAATATGGTGTGTACTCCGTAATTTAACAATAAGGCACATCAAAGCACACACTAACTGCGAGCTAACCCTGGCCTTTGAGGTGTCACAAGCCAAATGCATCCCATGATTCATACAATGCATTTAGGCAGCAATCATGGTTAAAAAAAAAAAAAAAAACCCTCATAGCATGTCATAAAATTCTCCAGGCTACAACCACTCGCGAATATTACCGATTCCCTGTGGACAACCAAACCAGGGGTAGTGGACAACCAAACCACAGGGCAGTTTAGGAAATCATTTCCTACCTAAATTTTCCACTTGAGTTGCGGGAAATTTTTTTTATTTTTTTTATCACATTTTATCACATTTTTACCTCCCTTCCTCCAAGGAGCTATGGGTGATGTACCTGATGGCTGTTCCCTTTCTCTTGTGCTCACAGCAACCCTTTGAGGTAGGTGCGGCTGACGGAGAGAGGGTAGTAACCCTGGAAGCTTCACAGCTGAGCGGAGATTTGAACAGGTCTAAGTCCAACATACCAACCACCACTTGGCCTGCTCTATCACTTAACCAAGACCTTCCCTTTCATCCATAACAGAGTTGGCATTAACCCCCCTTACATGTACGTAAACTTCCCATTCCACAGTGGGCCTTCTTGGACCCAAGCTAGCGCAAGTCTGAGCAAAGGTAGCAGAGAGGCTGCTACTGGAGGCTGAAGGGTCCAGCCCATGCCATTGCTGCCAGATCCACACCTTCCCACAACCTTTCTGCCCCTCCCCACCCCATTCTGTCCTCCCCCCACCTGGCTTACCTGCTGTAGCAGGTGACAGTAGAGCTGTCAATGTACAAGGGAAAGCCCTGGTCTTCCCGTTGCTGTCCCAACATCATGGAACTCAGCATGCTTCTGGAAAGTGCTTTATGGAACTTTTTTCAGCCCACGAAATGCACATTCTGATAGAATTTCAATACAATATTGGAATAGAATAGAATAGAATATTGGCAAAGTCCAACAGAATTGGACTGTAAATCACCACTTTGGATTTAATTGCCTTATCTTTTTTTTAAAAAACAAACATTAAATCTGCACCAGATCCCATGTTCTAAGATCAGCGGCTAAGTGCTTCTAAGACCAAACGATTTTGTGGATAAACATGGACACCTACATGAAAACACAAAATTCCTTTTCTAGAGCGTCAGATTCTGACCTCTCCCTTAGGGCAAACGGTGACACCTCATTCCTGCTGATTAGCGTTATTCCAGTTTGGCTCTTTTTGTTCAAATAATTTTTTAAAAATCTACCAAAGTGACTAGCACTTGTTGAGGTGGGGGCGGGGGGACACACAACCTCACTGGCAGATTTGTTAAATTACATGAGTAATTAAATATGCTGCGCTACAGCTGTTGAACAATGGCTGCCTCCAACCACACCATCTCCCCAAAATGGAAAACAACCAGGCATCTGGCTCCCCGATCGCAATATCTTTCTTAGGGTCTGGATCTTAATTTTTTACAGTTGACAGCGGTATTCTTTGAGCTCGTCAGTGGCATCTGGATGTGAGATAAACACACACCCCAGAATGCAACAACTGTATGCACTTTAATTAATTGTGGAGAGATTACATGGTCTTCCAACCGTGTAGTTTGTCATCAGCAGGCATTACAGATTTATATTAGATGTTTCTCCACAGTGTCAAGAATAATTAAAAGGGGGATGGAAATGATGCCAGCCAGTAATGCTGAACCTCAGTGGCAATTTTTTTTTTTAGAAAGGGAAAAAAAATTACCGCTGCCAAACAATTTAAAAAGAAGATGTCAATTTTTGGTAGCTCAACTGTGCGAGGAATAAATATTAGGCTGGCAGCGCGAGCCAAAATATTAAACCACCTTGAATAATGAGTGGCTCATGTTTAATCTATCAGACCCACCAGAATTAGAGTGACATGCCGGCGTACTGAACAGAGCTGCTCCCAAAATACAGTTGCTAACATTTGTTGCTAGCATTTGTTTTCCTTTTCTTTCGTCCTGAAAGGATTTCAGTCCGATTGTTCCTTTTCATTGGGCGATGAAGAAGAGAAACCGAAGCAACGCAGCCATGACCGAGCTGTTTTTGTTTGCTGACCACTTCTAGCAGAAGACGAACCTTAACTGTGGGTGGGTGGGCCTGGGGAAGGGGTGGAGCCAAGATCCGGCACTTAGGTCAAACCCTGACCCCCCTAGCCCAGTGGGCCCTATATGGGCCGCTTGTGCCAGCAATTTCACTCATGCAGCTCCAAATCTGCTGGAGTTAACCTATGGTAAGGGGCAATCCACTTAAGTCCTCTCAGAGCGCAACCCTACCCTGGAGTTAGGCCGGCACAGTTAGGCCAGCAGTTTGGCCAGCACAACAGACAACCATAAAGTATGTAAAGTAACAAAGTATGGACCACTCTTGGAGTCAGAGAGGCCAGCACACAAACGTGCACCGTCCTCCCTGACTCAGAGAGTGGTCCAAACGCCACTGGCATTCTGAGGTAAAATTCTGAGGTAAATATGAGCTAAATAAAGCAAAGTCTGGCCAGCACACTGTAAAGTATGTTTAGACCACTCTTGAAGTCAGAGAGGCCAGGACACAGATGTGCGCCATCCTCCCTAACTCCGAGAGTGGTCCAAATATGCTTTATGGTGGTCCTTGTGCTGGCCAAATTTTGGTGGCTTAACTGTGCCGGCCTAACTCCAGGTTAGGATTGTGCCAGTAATGTCATGCAGGGGGAACGTGGGGGAACTCAGTTAAAATTAGTTAATTAGGGAACTCAGTTAGTTAAAATTAGGGCTGACTCCGCCCACTTCACTCTCCCCCCCTCCCAATTCCTCTGCAAAGAGCTTTTCTTCTTGGTTGGCAGGCACTCAGAGGGTTAAAGGGAGCGACTCCGGATTCCTAGGGGGGCGAAGGGGGAAGGGCTGCAGTGGGGAAGTCCCGTCCTGCACAGCCCCCTTCCTCGCTCCAGCCACACACGTGGAGTCAGCAGCCACTCTGGTGAGTCTGCAGCCCACTGGGGAGAAGGGGCGTCCTGGGGGTGCGATGGTGAATCGAGGGGGGCCCTGGAGGGGACGAAGGGGAGCCGGGACTTTTTGAAGCTGCCCTCCTGACCTGCCCGGCGTAAGCGGGCTTTGGTGTGGGGAAGCGCCCAAGGGTGCCATCGAGTGGTGCTGCCCCTCAGCCCCTTCCACAGGTTCCTGCCTCATTCTGCTCAGCTAGCCTCGGCTTCGAGGCTGCTGCCCCCGGGCCAATTTTCAACTTCCCTGGCAATTTTGAATAACTCCACCTCGCCTAGCCGCGAAGACCAAGGAAAGGCTTTTGCCGCTGTCTCTCCAGTCCAGAGCGTTTCACTGGCGCTCTGGGTGTGAGGCTTCTTTGGGAGACTGTCCCCATCGCTATTGGAGCTGCAATTGGAGTGGGGGGAATTCTTCGCTTTTTGTTCTGTAGGTGCCAGGCGCTGTACAGAACCGGCTGGCTCCACCCATTCGTCGCTGACGTCGTCGCTGGCTAGGAACCAGCCACAGGCAAGAATGTTAGATAACTGGATAGGCCATGTCGTCACATTCTTGAAGCCGTGGACTTACTAAAATGGCTGACTCAGATCATTGCTGCGAAGAAGGAGGATTGCCGCCGGAGGGGCTCTCTCGCTTGCACGGCGCACGTGTAAAAGTTAATTTCAACGTCTTTAAGCATGCCTGCATGTTCTGCATACGGGTGTGCGAATCGCTGGACAAAAAATGGGACTTAATTTCCACGGAAAGGTTCATGTATTCACATTACATCGGCTCAATAAAACGACCGGTAATATTTTTGAAATTCTGAACATTAACAGACATTTTTTTAATGGGGCATGGCCGTTTTATTCCTGCTTGTGTAGATTTCAAAAAATAAGTCTGTCAAAACAGTGCAATCTGAGTTAAAATAGACAGCATTTCGTCCGGTGTGTTCAGTAATATAATTATGCGGAATTAAACCTTGGAATTGCATATTAACTCATAATATGGTTACCACTGATGTTTCTCCACGATCACACGTTGTTATTTTGGTAAGTTTTTACTTCAGGAGTAAACGATTCAGCCCTAAACATCATGCGAAAATGCTTGGAATTGGAAATGCTTGGAATGAGCAATGTTTTGGACATACTGTCATGGCCGCTAAGCCCGCCTACTGGAGTCAATGCGTTCCCATTCATTCTAAAGGGAGGGCCTAGCCCTGGCCACGGGTAGACCTGGGCTCCACCAGCCTCCGGCTTATGACATCACTTCCGGTGGGTGGGTCCTGACACGTGCCAGTCAAAAGTGAGTTCCTGTTCTTAAATCATTTAGATGCCACCACTGGATTGCGCCCTTAGTTTTCCTCATCTGTATCACAGAGATAATACACTACTTCCCTCCTTACGGTGTTGCTGTAAAGACTACATGAAGGCAAGATGTGGGAAATGCTTTGCACATCCAGAAAACATTACATAACCCTCAAATTTTATTCATCGCAAACTGGATGCAGAAGTACTTTCCTTTGGCAACGGATCCGTTAAAAAGAAACCTGCAAAAACCTATTCTGGGACAGGGAGGGGCAAAAATGAATGTGGCAAGCCAGCTGGTCTGGATGCAGAGCCAGAGATGTCTTTCTTATCTGTGGACATTAAAATAAAGACAACCACAGATCCATAATATTAAATCCATGGTACCAGACATGACTTGGAAACTCAAGTATTATGACTATGTCTGGGAAAATGGTTTTGGTGTCCTGTTACATTGGCTCTTTTTTGGGGGGGGGTATGGTGCAATGATAAGGTACGCAGTGAGAACTCTAAGGGAAGCTGGATAGTAGCTGCTGAGCCCCACCTGCCTCGATGATGTGCTTTGATCAAGAGACGGATCGTGTTCAGGAGTGCCATAAAACACCTTCCATTGCTCCACTCCCTGCACTGGTGAAAGGTGGTGAAAGAGTTACCTGCCAGAAGGCTCCTCTTCAAACACTGTCTCTAAACTAGGGAATGTATGCGCTCTGATGGTGTCAGGCAGGGACAAAGTAGCAATGTTTCAACGTAGCATTTCATGAGACGCAATGGGAAATAACATGCTCTATCAGGTCTACCTCTTCTTATAGCAGGTAGACATATAGCAGTTACATCTGATGTATTAGACCAGTGCTTCTCTGTGGACTGGATGCCGATCCAGGAGACATCAGTGGTTTGTGGAGCACCTCCTGGTACTTGCGTCTCATGGCCTCCTGAGGCTCGCCACCCTGGACGAGCCATGGTTTTAGCACTGAGAGACAAGGAGAAAATCCACTTTTCCTATGCCGTGTCTGATTCAACAAGCCCACCTCTCTCATCTCCCCCCTTTTAATACACTAAAAAGCACCAGATATTCTATTCTTTCCTAGTAAGGAAGGTGCTCCAGACTCCTACAGCCCGATCACATGGCACAGAGGAGCAGTGGTAGTGAAACGGCTACCGCTGCATCCTATGGGCCTCGCGGCAGTGGCAGGAAACAACTTGGGAGAAGGGGATATTCTTCCCCTTTTCCCCGGGTAAGGGTGCAGGCCAGCCAATGGGCCTCCTCAAGTCTATGTTGGCTATTTCGCTAGCGCAGACTTGAGGGCCTCCGTGTTGCACCACGCGGCCCAACACGAAAGATAGGATCCAGGGGTGGAGAGCACCCCCAATCCCACCCTTGCTCTGCCCCTCCCCCACCCAGTTCTGCTCTGTCTCAAGAGACCTCGCGGCCGAGGTGTTAACACCTGATGGTGTTATTGCTTGCTGGCTCCACATCAATTCCTCTGGGTGCTGGGCCCCGGTGCTGGGCCTGTGCCAACGGTAAGTTCTTACCGCTTGTAGAAGTGTCTTATGGCACTTTTGCAACACCAATGCTAGCGGTAAGGGCTTACCACTGGTGCTGGCCCACTTAAGAAGGGGTCCTTTTTAATTTGACTTCTCTTCTGCACCTTTTGCAGCTCTACCTTTTGCACCTTTCTGAGATATGGTGACCAGAACTGTACAAATTATTAATCCAACCGGGGATCTTGGCATACAGAAGAGTTCCATATGTACATCGAAGCATAAGTGATGGTTTACAGCCTTCCACACGGCTTGATTAAAATTCAGTTAAAGATCCATATTGCATAGTTGCGATACATGAATTAATTAACATCCCCGATTAACAGACTGGGGCTTTCAGTCCTAATATTTTTAATACTGGAAACTTTGGGAGTAATATTTAATTACCTGCATCTCTCTGCTAAATACTTCATTAAATTCCAATTACAAAATCTTTGTGGCATTATTTGCAAACCTACTTATTAAAGCTGATTTTTTTTTTAAAAAAAAAATAGTGCTAATGAGGAAAACTCTGATCATTCATTATGATAGCAATGTATGGCTTTTGTTTTTCTTCCTGGAGCAAATGCATAAAAAAAATATAATTATACATCAATTAAAGATAATGAACTTGTTGCAAGGTTAACCTACTGCCACTAGTACAAGAACTCTGGTTGAGACAAGATGCAATGAATTAGCATGTTAGCCGGACCGGTTTGTTCAGTTCTTTATAATGCCTTTATTTCATCTCTGCCCCACCTTTGTGGGTCTGCAAAGACACTTAAAATACAACCATAAATCACAACATGGAATCAAGAAGCAAGCAGTCTTTTCATATTTTAAAAGGAGGAGAGCTTTGGGTGGAGTGGTTGGGGAAAAAAAAAATCAGCCCAGCCAAGCGCTTTCATTTCAAAAGAGATTGGATGATAATGCAAACAAGATTTTCCAGGCAAGTGCACTGTCTAAGCAATATTTTGTGACTAATAATGGCAGTATTTCTTTACAGCCCCGGTTTCAGCGGCACCCCCCCCCGGGTCACGGGAGAGTCACCTGTGGTCTTTTCGATCGGCTGAGGTACAGCAAAACAAGACCTTAAAGGATTTTACTGGGTAGTGTAAAAATGGGGGGAAAAATACACCCCAAATTATGGCAGGCTAGGAGAGGCTGCCACTCCCCCTCACACTGCAGGAAGAAGACAAAGGCTGCAATCGCAACACCCTAACCCAGCAGTTCGCCAAGTACTTACCTCAGCGCCCTCCTGCATTCTTCCAAATAGGTCCTCCCCTCCTCGGCAATCAGGAAACTGGATGGCAATTTGGGGTGTGACCCAGAAGTCATACTGTCCCACAACCCGCATCACAATTGGTTGCATAACACTGCAGATTATGGGGCACGACACCATCAATTATGAGGATTGTGGGCTGGTGCAAACACCGGAAGTGGATTCTGGGTTGGGGTGGGCCCACGACTCACTGGAAATTCAATTTGAATTTCATTCTGACGCCATGCTTCTTGGGGCACACCTAACCCCAAGGGGGGTTAGGAGGTCCAGTGGGTCACATGGTCCTGGGCATTGCCACTGCCCGCCTTCCAGAGCCCTCCTGAGGGTGGGCAAGCAGGCCGCGTGAGGCATCTGCAGGCACTCCAAAGGCTTCCTGCAGGCTTCAGAAAGCCTTTGAGCATTACTTTTGGTTTTTGATGAAAACCGAAAGCAACAAAGGCCTTCCAAAGGTTGCAGTAAGCTTTTGGAGGGCCTGTACAGCATGGGGATGTCACGCGAGACACCAAGTGAGTCGGGGGTCGTGGCCCCACTCTGTTCTCTTCCTTTTTGAATACAGAAAGTATGGGAAGAGGCGCCATGGAAACTGGAGGGTCATTGGAGGGCCACTGGACTGAGGGCACAATCCTAATTTGGAGTTAGGCCGGCACAGTTAGGCCAGCAAAGAGTCTCTGAGTCAGAGGCCAGCACACAGACCTGCACCATACTCCCTGACTCTAGGAGTGGTCCAAACATACTTTACAGTGGCCCTTGTGCCAGCCAAACTTTGCTGGCCTAACTGGGACTGCCTAACTCCAGGTTAGGATTGCTCCCTGAGAGGTTATGGGCCACCTCTGGAATCCACAACTATATTATCAGAGTGTAGACGCACAAGTATATGTGACGAAGAAACAGGGAGAATGCCATTTTGAAGTTGTAAATTCATCTTCCTGTGTGGGAGACGGAGGGAATCTTGTTTCAAAACCCCAACAGATGTGTATTCGTAACTTAATTCAGAAATGGATTTAAAATGGAAAATGTGACCGGCTGCGCCCTACTGAATTTTCTGTGAGCAATTTAGCATTTATTAACACTCCGAGGCAAGTAAAGTTGGGCTATAGGACCTCTTTAGACACAGCAAGTGTATGTTGGAATAAAACCATCTAATATAAAAATTGCATTTAGCAGTTAGGAAATAAACACCTCCAATTTTATTCACTCTTTTCAAGGAGGCCCCAAAACTTTCGCCTTGATGTGCTTTTATGCCAGAGGCCTCCGCGACACACCTTTTAACCTTTCAGCACTCAAAAGTACAGCCGGGAGAACTAAAATGTGGGGGGGAAAGGGTCGTAAAACACGGAACACGTCATAAATTGACTTGCAAGATGGTGGCAATAAGTGCTCTGAGGTAAAGCCTCAATGTGAAGGGGCAACACTGTTCCGCCCTAATACAATATACCTGCTATTTAAGACCCGCCGCGACCTGCGTGGAATGGCACCAACTGGTTAAAAAGCAGGGAACGCCGCGCCTCGAAAGAATATTAAAATGTGGTTTCTATTCCTGAGTCTGCCCAAAGATCTACAGAGGCCTGGGAGGTCAGATGCCTCGGCTTAGCATCGAAGTTCATGCTTTGCAGACTGAAGGACTCATGTTAAAGCTGTGTTTCATCTCCGTTTAAAAGGAACTCACATAGCAAGCCTTGGGGGGGGGGAGAGAACAACCCTCAGCCTAAGAGTCTGCTGCCAGTCAGAGCAGACACTGTTGGGTCAATGGACTGATGGCTTGACTCATTAGGCAGCTCCATATGTTTCTCGTACAGCAGCTAATACCAGCAGTCTCTATGCAAGAAATGGTTGCAGACTAGTTGGACCGTTTAGTTTATCTAGTTCAGTGGTTCTCAAACATTTTTGCACCGGGACTCACTTTTTAAAATGACAGTCTATTGGGACCCACCTAGCTTTACAAGACTTTTTAAAAAGGTAATCTAGAAAGAAATACTATTTTTATTTATTTCCTTACAAGTAATTTTTCAAATTTTTCAGTAATTTATTTGCAAAAAAAACCCAAACACCACACACTTGATTCATTTCTCATCATGAGGCAGCCCTAATGAATATCCTCAAGGCTTAGTTATGTGACCCGTCCTTCATCTGGCACCTCAACCCCCAACTATCTGCCATTAACGGACTTGAACAAAAACACGCCAGGAAAAAGACACGCAAATGTTCATGTTCCTACATTTACCCAAACTTGCAAACTGCAGAAGCTCATCTGTTTGCAGCGCAGTTAGCAGCTCTCTGATTTTTGAATAGTGTCAGGGCTTCAGGCAAATACTAGGGACATGGTGGTGCTGCGGGTTAAACCGCTGCTGCTGGGCTTTCTGACTGGAAGGTTGGGAGTTCGAGACCATGCGACGGAGTGAGCTCCCGTCGCTTGTCCCAGTTCCTGCCAACCCAGCAGTTCAAAAGCACGTAAAAATGCGAGTAGATAAATAGGTATCACTTCAGTGATAAAGGAACGGCATTCCGTGCACTATGGCGTATAGTCATGCTGGCCATGACCACAGAAGCTTGTCCTCGGACAAAACACCGGCTCTGCAGCTTAGAAACAGAGATGAGCACCGCCCCCTACCGTCGGTCACGACTAGACCATTTGGTCGTGGGGAAACCTTTACCTTTTTTTACCTTGAGGCAAATAGTTATCTGATCTTTTCATCACCCATGTTTTCACTGGAGGCTCTGCGAGACCCACCACCAAGTGAGTCCTGACCCACTTGGGAAAAACGCTGATCTAGTTCATATAATGAACAGTGATTGGCAGCGGCTCTCTAAGGTTTCAGAAATTATTCCCCCCCCTTCTGATGCCTGCACGCTTAGCACCCTAACAGCATGGCGATGCTGGCCACTGAACCCACTTCTGTGCTCTGCCACTGAGCTTCAACTCTCCCCTTGCTCTCCTCCCATTCTTGGTTTCCGGCTGTTTCTGCAGGCACGACACCAGACTCTCCCAGCTTGGCCCTTTTGAATTAAATTGCAAAAAGCACACGGAACACTTTGGTACGACGCATTCGATACTGCATACTCCTCTGGGGACCGCAGGGCGCCGTCACTTCAGGGCAAAAGCAACTATAGCAACTACACACCGCCAGATAACGTCCCTTATCTGTCAGCAGCACTCTTGTGAATTAATCATAATTCAATAGGTTTACTAATCAAGATTGGAGATGAGTGTTCTGATAGAGCAATCAGAGGTGTCCCATCTATCACTGTCTGACAGCTGCTCCAGGCAGAACACTCACTTGGCATCAGTCGCTGGATCAGGCCCTTCTGGTGTGGCCCAACTAACCGGTAAGCACCGTTTGTGATTACAGAGAAAGGACCTCTGAGCGTACAGTAATTCATTCCTTTTCTGAGCCACCCTAACGCCCTGCTGCTAAGGACAGGGAACTGTTTAGGTGGAGCTGCATCCTGATTACAAGTCCTTCGCCCTCTGGTGCCTCATAAGAACATAAGAAAAAGCCTTGCTGGATCAGGCCAAAGGCCCAACTAGTCCAGCTTCCTGTATCTCACGGTGGCCCACCAGGTGCCTCAGGGAGCGCACAAGACAACAAGATGCTTGCTTCTCATTCCCATTCCCTTGCACCTGGCATTCTGAAGTAGCCTACATAAGGAGGTTGTACAACCCATCATGGCCTATAGCCCATGATGGACTTTTCCTCCAAAAATCCGTCCAATCCCCTTTTAAAGGCATCTAAGCCTGTGGCAAGGAGTTCCACAGGTTAATTACTCACTAGGTAAAAAAAAAGTATTTCCTTTTATCTGTTCTAACTCTCTCAACACTCAATTTCAGTGGATGTCCCCTGGTTCTGGTGTTGTGAGAGAGGGAAAAGAACATCCTCATCTTTTTTGCACAAGGAGTTCCCCAAGCCATTTTCCTGAAATAACAGAGGAAGACATCACTTGTTGACAAAACGGAGGAATGATTTATGGGCCCGGTAAGTGATCTCTGCTCGGTGCTGAAAAGGGTGGGGGAGCCCCCGGGACAGAAAGGAGATAAACTTAATATATTGTTAAATGTGACTAATTGACAAAACCAGTCACGTCCCATGTCACTAAAATTGTTCCCTCCTCCCCCCCCGTTTGCCCGCTTCTGCATTCTTTGAGGGTAATTTATGGTGTGGCTCGGAATGGGCTGCTCACTTTGAAAGCACAAATGAAGGCTTGCATTGTCTGTTGACACAATTTTTTTTGCCCCTGGCTCGGCACCATTTAAAGCACTGAGACAAGAAGCTAAAATGGCAGGTCCATCTACAAGGGTAAGCTCACTCCGTTGCAGTCAAGAACACATTGCTGCAGTGGTTCCCAAAAAGTGGGTCGGGACCTGCCTGTGGGTCGTGAGCCAATTTCAGGTAGGAGGCAGAGCACCGAGAGCAGCCATATTGAAAATATGGGGAAATGGGACACTGGACAGCTGTGTGGTTGTTTTGCATGTATCAAGGTTGTAAATGGGCTCTGTCTGTCTGTCTTTGTGGAAAATAGCTAAGAAATAACCAGTAGTGTCAGCCTACCGGTACGCTGGGCGTGTCTTCCGGGTGAGCGGCAGCGCGATCGCTGCGTTCTGTTGCGTCACGGCGAAAGCCCGCCCGCTGCAGCTCACCCGGAAGACACGCCCAGCATACTGGTAGGCTGACACTACTGAACTATATTATCAGAGTGTAGACGCACAAGTATATGTGACAAAGAAACAGGGAGAATGCCATTTTGAAGTTGTAAATTCATCTTCCTGTCTGGGAGACGGAGGGAATCTTGTTTCAAAACCCCAACAAATGTGTATTCGTAACTTAATTCAGAAATGGATTTAAAATGGAAAATGTGACTGGCTGCGCCCTCATGAATTGTAGGCTGACACTACTGGAAATAACCCAACTTATTGCTCCATTCTCAGGACAGTGGCAGGTTCTGGTGTCACAATGACATCACTTCAGGTGGGTCCCCGACAAATTGCCATTTTAAAAAGTGGGTCCCGATGCTAGAACGTTGGAGAACCAGTTTATTACTGCAAAGGGGGGGAATTAAAGGAGGGAAGTGCCATTTCCTTATTACAGAGGTGTCTCAGGTACACGTGGACTGCTGTTGAAAATGTTGTAAAGCAGCAGGGTACCGCCCACGCTGGGCTGGCGCTCAGTTAGGGCCAGGTCCCATCGCAGGCAGTGCCGGCTGCCAGTAAGCCTGTCTGGGGCAGGGAGGAGGAGGAACTGGGCGGGGGATGGGAGGTGAGGCCGTTCGAGGGGGTGGGTCTTTGGTGGTGGCCTGGACAGCCCGACACGGGGCTGCTCGATTCACCGCTGGCAAAGTAGAGTGTCCCCCTCTACTGAGGAGCCTCTGGCAACTGCCTGGCTCCTGCAGAGTGCAGCGGCCGCCATGTTGGCACCTCGGCTCCTTTGGGCAGTTCAGGATTGGGCTGCCCCTTTTGCATTGGCATGCAAGATTACTTTATTCTCCTAGGCCCTTCACATTTCATTCCATGCCACTTCCTCCAAGTTGTATCTGCTGCTTTTATGACCTTACCACCGGTTTTACTGGATGTTTTTGTTTTGCAGACGTCTCCTGTAACATTATTTGCTATTGCTCTTTATTTTGATTGACACAGATTGCCTTGAAAACGCCACTCTTCACAAGGCGGGGTTTGCATTTAACAAGCGTCAGTGTCAAGTTTGAAGAGAGGCAGCCTCCAGCGTGTCACCGTGGTTCGAACCTGCACCGTGGACCGAAGAAATCCATGTTCAAGTTTGCACCGAGTCACAAAGTTCCCTGCTTGAAATCACAGAAGCTAGCCCTGATTCCTCAGACTGGAAAACCTCACAGAGTTGTCGTAGATAAATCAAATAAATTTTCACCTTCCACTCCCAGTTCTTTGGATTACCCTGCGGACACCAAATGTTAATGACTTAGAGCTTCTTCTGATTTACGCAGAAGAGAATTTCCATCCTTCAAATCAGTAGTAATGAGAGATGAGTAGGCATTTATTAAGCTTACAACAACCTATACTAACGATTTCAGGAAAAAAAAACCCTCCCGTAATATAATGCAGTCATGTTTCTACCTATCCTCTATTAACCTTTCCATGACTCTATTTTTCCCCTCCCTCTCTCTCCCCTCTCTAGTTTTTTTTAATTGTATTTCCAAACTTAGCTTCTCTTAATCAATCGTGAACCACACGTAGGGTCAAAGAAACCTACTTCTCTCTCTCTCTCTCTCTCTCTCTCTGATCGCCTCAAGTGCTCCCCTCTCTTGGGGATAAAAATGTTTTAAATGGAGTTATATTCTAGGAAAATCAATATGTGATTACTGCAAAGATTCCTATTGATTCTCCTGTTGCTTTGCAAAGACAGCCCTGGAAGAGAGAAACCTTCACAGCCAACTTTCCTCCCATTTTCTATTTCACAGAACTTAAGGCAAATATTTGGACAGGCCCAAGAAAACTCAATTGAGACATGGATTGAAGAAAGCACACTTCTCTTCATCTAGCCCTATCACCGCCACGTGTTTTTTATTCTTCTCAACTGTGCAGCACTCAACTGTGTGTTTGTTTCTAAGAAACAAAGGCCGAAAGAATCCAGCCTCCTTTGGATAATCAAAGCGAGATTTATTCCCCCCCCCCTCCAAATAACCTTGCACTTGTTTGATTAGATCCCGTTAAAGTTGGTGCCAGTTCTCCAAAGTAGAAACACCCATTTTGGGGGATAAAGGGAAAGGTTTTAATTGGTTTAGTACAGTGGTTCCCAAACTGTGGATCGTGACCTGATTTTTGCGGGTCGCCAGATGCTGATGGAAAGATCTGATGACGGCCTCAAGCCCTGAGGCTAGTCAAAAGTCAGATACTGCAGCTGCTTTACTCTGCAAAGCTGCTTTAATCTGTCGCTGCTTTACACTGCAAAGAGCTCAGCTCTTGCACTTTGCAAGATAGCTTCTAATTGCCCTGCAAGGAATTTAGCTCCTGCAGTTTGCAAGCCTAAATAAGTATAGTGAGATAAATGTTTGAGGGTCAGAAAAATGTTTGAGGGTCCTCCGTTGCAGGCATTATTGCAGTGCTTCCCAAACTGTGGGTCGGGACTCACCAGTGGGTTGCTTAGCACCTAGGGCAGCCATCATTGAAAATATAGGAACATGGGACACTGGAAAGGGGGAGAGCTATGTGGTTATTTTGCTTGTGTCAAGGTTGTAAATAGGCTTTTTCTCCTTTCTTTTTTCTCCTTTTTTTCTCCTTTCCAATAACTTTGTTATTGGAAAATAGCTGAGAAATAACCCAACTTATTGCTGCATTCTCAGGAAAGCAACAGGCTCTGGCGTCACAATGACATCACTTCCGGCCATGGCATCACTTCTGGTTGGCGTTGGACAGATAGTCATTGTAAAAAGTGGGCCCCAATGCTTAAAATTATGAGAACCACTGTCTTAAAAGTATTTTTATCCCCATGCTGCAGATGGGGAAGACAGAGGCCAAGAAGGATGGCTTGCCTACTGAGTTCATGGCAGAGGTAAGATTCAAATCAGGGGAGTCCTAATTCACAGCTCAGTAATTTAGTCCAATGCCACATTCTGCCCTCTCCCTAGGCACCCCCCCCCACAAAAACACACCAGATTTTAGCTACAATTCCAATGGGTAGCAAAGCTGTTCTGTACAGCCAAGAGAGCAGGCATCGGCTCCCTCCCACCAAATTTCCCATTTTATTCCAGAATGCAATTCGAAGTGCAAGGAATTCCAATCAAACAGAATAATCCACCTCATTTTAGCCTCCTGTTCCATCAAGAGCCAATCCCATTACGTTAAACACGTAATATAGAAGCAATAAGTCGAAATCTCATTTTTACACAGTCGGCATTACAGCCTTTTTCCTGTCTGATCCGTGAAGAAAAAAGGCCCATCATCCCATTCCCATTCAAGGAGTGCTAAATTCCTCGACGTGCACGCGGTATATTTTATTAAATAAACACAAACTGGGATATAATGGCATGCATTTGTTTTCATTACAAGGCGTAATGCAATATTTCTCCAAGGTTTGCTACATTAGCATATCTCTCTATGTTCCTAATGCCTTTGAACTTCCTGAAAAGCTACATCTGTTAGCTCCCTTGTATACAGCAGAAAGTTACCCAGCGAATTAAGTTTTAATACAAATTGCTTTGTTCGCTATTAAGATTGATGTCGGACACTGTCTACTGGAACTTGCAAAACCTGCAATTACAGTTCGCTACAATTATCTCTGGTTGTTAATAGCACAAGATAGCATGCCAGTTTCCACCAAGTGTATAATTTATCATTTTATTTTTCCTTTCTTTCTCTCTCTCACTCTCCCCCCCGCACCCCAATCGCTCTTTCCCCTCCCTCTTTTCCCCATGAATTCTTCTGGTGTTTCCAAATGTATAATCTTGTTGTATTTATTTCCCAGTGGCCCAACAAAATGAACACAACTGCTGACTAGAACAAACTGAAAAGCTGTGCTATTGACAAGCCGTCACTTGTGCAGTAATGAACACCCTGCCTCGACTTTCACCTTGCCAAGCTAACAGCTTTAATTTATGAATCGGGCCAACGAGAGGCAGCCTCTAGTTTCACGATACCCTCAGTGCTGTTTCAAATAAAGTAATTAGAAGGTCACGATACGGGGCTCGAGCAGCTGCATATAAATGCAACCTTCTTGCACGGGCTTCCATGGGCTGAGAAAATGGCTGAAATAACCCCACTGATGGCTGCATTCTCAGGAAAGTAGCAGGTTCTGGTGCCACAGTGACGGCACTTCCGGCTATGACATCACTTCCTGTGGGATCCCGGACAGATTGTCCTTCTAAAGAGTTGATCCCGATGCTAAAACGTTTGAGAACCACTGTGTTAGAGGCTTCAAGGAGGGGGGAGTAAAAGTAGGGATGCAAGCCTACAGTCCATTGTGGGCTATAGGCCATGATGGGTTATGCAACCTCCTTATATTAATAGTAGACTACCTCAGACTGCCAGGTGCAAGAGAGTGGCAACAGGATGCAGGCGACTCGTGTGCTCCCTGAGGCACCTGGTGGGCCACTGTGAGATATAGGAAGCTGGACTAGATGGGCCTTTGGTCTGATCCAACAGAGCTCTTATGTAGAAACTCTACCATGTTTGACCTGAAATTTGAGTCGAGCTTTCACCATGCGCTCAGATCCTTGCCAACGACCAAACCCGCTTGCAAAAGGCTGAAACTTCACGAGCGCTGACTTCCTGCAAAGGGCTGAATGTGATGCTCCTCTGAGAGTGGTTGAAGTGCTCGCGGTTTGTTTCAAACTTTTGCAGGCGCGTTTGTGATTGTCGCGCTTCAGCTTGCAAACTTTAAGCAGGGGAACTTTCAGCATTTCCAGCTCCCCTAGTCGAATGCTTGCAACATCCCTAATTTAAAAGGACAACTTGTTTCCCTTCCTCACCCTCTAGAAACCTTCCCCTACCTTGCAATGTAACTCTAAAGAGCACACCTCCAGGGCTGTCTGCCAGATCCCAATTTGAACAGTATTGGCAGGTACGTGTTTGTTTCTGTGTGGTGTGTATGGAAGCGTCTCAAGAAAGGGAAAGGGGAAAGTACCATCTTTTTCTCACCTTCCCCATACAAAGTGGGGAGAAGTTAAAAACAAACAAGAAAAAGAATGAAGTGACAACACTCTAAATATAGGGTTTTAATGTATTTCTCAGAATTCCTAATGGCTGCAATTTCTTCTGGAAAGGGTTAACGCCAAGTGCATGTGGACATCTGATTGAAAATTGGCTGAAAAGGATTTTAAAAAGGGCGAGAGTTGTTTTTTTAGGAAAATCCAATTAAATAAGTAATTTGCCTCTCTTGGTTACTTCACCCTTCTGTAATTTTCAGATCCAAGTTCCTTTCCCGTCCTCAGTTTCAACAGATATCCATGTATATGGTGGGGTGTTTTTTTTTTAAAATATGGAGAATCTGATGTCAAAACTTAGCCAAAGCCTTCATCAGGTTTTTGAAAACCTAAGTTAGAATTCTGTTTCTGAGAATAAAACGGAGATGGATCAGAAAGATTTCTCTGCCAGCTAGCCTTCCTTTCTGGATGAGAGTTCACAGGCAATGACTTTAATCATATTTTTGTTGATTATTTATTAGTTTCTGCGGGAAATCAAAGGACGGACAAACTAAAATATGTCTTCCATAAAATATTTCCTGAATCACAAGCTGTAGTAAAGAATTTATAGGGAGTGTCTTTCATGTGCCGATATGACCTGATTGAGGGATAAAATATATGTCCTCGGCATGCAGGGAAGATGCAAATGAAGACCAGTCCCAAAATGGAACTCTATATCATGAACATCTCATAGGAATAGATGTTAGTCTAACACTACCTGAGCAGGTAAATCTGTTGGGATTTGGCTGGAAGTCTTGACAGAGAGCATTGCCCGTTTGGCATAAACCTGGGCAAGCCACTGCTAATTCAAACCACAAAGAGATGAAAAAGAAAAGGCCTCCTTGCGCAGCAAAAAAAAGGAACAACCGCTAACCTGTTTCCATCGATACAGCCATCCAGAATAGGCTCCCCACTCATCAATGCTCAGTATTAAGCAAATGCGTAATCGCCTGCTCAAATTCCTCATTACTCTTTGAGAACAAGCAGATGTACGGCGTGGATTTTCTTCTACCGCATCCCAGTGAGTGATAGCAGGACTGACACTAATTGGGAGGAAAGTTATGTCATAAGAAAGTAGAATGCATGGGATGTTTCAGGTGGCAACAGCAGCCTGAAAGCTCCTTGTCACATAGCGGGTGGTAGGTGCAGAATCAAGCCAAGGAGTTCATTGGGAAGCACATGGGTTTTTTTTGCAAGCAGATGATCCAGGGTCTCATCAATGGAATCATCACTGGAGGGGAAAAAAAAAAAACCTGCATACAGGTAGCGTCGGCCCAACATCAACTTCAGGACTGCGCCCTCAGTTAAGTATGCACATGATCATGATTCCAGAAGCTTGTTTAAAAAAAAAAAAAAAAAAGGTTTAGCGACAATTTCTACAAAATAACTTATGGAACAATCATGAGTGATTTATGGCTTTTGAGACACACCAAAGTTGGGCATTCCCCTCCCACCCCCTCCTAGGTTGTTCCTTAATTCCTAGGTGCGTTTCGGAAGGAAACAAAGATAAATTTGTTCGGGAGTGAATGGGCGCCCCAGGTAAAAACCCAGGTGTTCTTTCAACTGTGCCGTGAAACTAATTTCTTCCTGGCCCTCCAGTAAGCAGCTGAAGATGTAGACCAGCTGGCCTATCAGCAGATCTTTTACATACCAACATTTTTCACTGATTCACAGATTTCCTTCTGTCCCCAGAAGTTCATGGACAGTTTAAGTCCATGAAGTCACCAAATGACTTCTAATCACAGCAGCAAAGTCTTCCACTACAGTCAGCTTCTACATTCAAGTTGCAAGGGAGAAAGAGGGATTCTCCTTGAAATGTTCTTATGAACCCTTCCCTGTCAACCTTCCCCATGTTTCAGTTGTTGCAGCTACAAAAGAGACAAAATGAAATTCAGCCAGTCCTCATTATCTGCTAGGTTAGGTTTCTGGAAATCCTCTAGTGCGAAGAAATCTTAAAATGAGGGTAGGAATCTGGCAGAGGTGGATTGTGTAACCATCCTTGCTAATTTGCCCAAAGTTGTGTGCAATGTTGTTGTTTTTTATTTCACAATGTTTACATGTCCGTAAGCCTTTTTTACAGCAGGGGAAAACATTACACATGTTCTAATTATGTGATTACATGCATTTATCTCACTTATGTCATTACATGTAATTATTCTCACAAGGCTAAAAGACCATGGTAATACATAAAAAATTATACAAACAAAACTTTAATTAGGAGTCTAATGTAGCAGACACACCTATCAAAGACTGCACCTCTTAGCTGGGGGAAAGCGATTGACACATTTTAAAAGATGCACTGCACTTTTTATAGTTGCGGTTCTGTCTGTTGATGCAAACCCAAGTTTTCTCCACTATAATTGTGCATAGTATAGTGGCATTAGGCGTGTTAATAATCTAAGACAAATGGTGGACAGTTCTTGCCTAGTATACAATGACTATCAATGACAAAAATACAGGATAATTAAAATGCATCAAATGCCTAACTACAGAGTACTAGTACAGGATATTTAACAATAGACTAAGGGCGCAATTCTAACCTGGAATTAGGCCAGCACAGTTAGGCCAGCCTAACTCCAGGTTAGGATTGGCTCTAAAATACAGGTGTTCAATTCCTAGAATTCTCAGTTATAATGGAACAGTTAGTCCAAGGGAGGAAAGCGTTACCCAGAATATGTCATATGCAAGGGAGTGGCAACAGAATACGGGGATCTTGTTGTCTTGTGTGCTCCCAGAGGTAACTGGTGGGTCACTTGAGATTCATGAAAATGGCCAAAAATGTTGCTGGGACCATGTCCTGCTTGTGCCCGAACTTGTGACTGCCAAGATCCTTTTTAAAAGCACAGAGTGGATGTCCCTGATGGCTTCTTCTATCAAGGCCTGCTAGCCAAGATGCCTATATGCTCCGTCTAAATCCAGATATAGTACGTCCCTGAATACCAGCTGCTGGGGCGTAATGGTGGGAAAGAAGTAGGCCTTTCTCTCTTCCCTGACTTCCTGGAGGCATCTAGTTGGTTGCTATGGGAACCAGGGTTGGACTACCTTAAGGGCTTTGGTTTCATCTAACAGGGCTCTTACGTTGTTATCTCTCTGACAATTAAAAATGAAGCCACTAAACGAGGGCGCCAATAAGTAAAGGACCTTTGGGGCAGAATGCACCACATTCTGGGTGTTACCACATAATTGGTAAGGCAATTTACAAATTTGTAAGGGAAAAAAGCCCTCTCGCAAGTTCCACCCATTTAGAAGGTGATGGGAAATGCAAAAAAAGGATCTCACTGGCTGGCTTCACGGGATGGGTGGAATCTTCTGAAGAAAGGTGCCCCCAAGTCTTTTAGCGCTCCGAAGGGGAACAGTAGCATTGGGAATTCAGCTTGGAGACAAGACTTATGAAAGACAGGCATGCTGTATCCTCATAGAACTTATGTTAAATTTTGCCCATGTCAACTGTTATGTCAAATGTACAAAATTAAAATAATTAAAAAACCAGAGTAACTGCATGTTGCAATTTTGCAGGTGCAATCAATCATGCCAAACTTTGATTTTTCGATCCAAGACTCTTGTTACAAAATCAGGGCATGTGGAGTGGGAATTTCCAAATTCTGAAGCTACATCTGTTCAATTGCCATTTGGGTTGCCTAATATACTTTTTGTAGTTTCTATTCTGCTGTTTGCCACTTCTTAAAATTTACTGCACTTTCATTAAATACCTGATTGGGTGGGGGGTTCAGAGGTGAGAATGCATTTCAAGGCAATAATAATAATATCTTAATGGAGACCCTTGTTAACGATGTATTAACAAGGAGGGCTCCAATCCTTATTTCTGCATGCTTAATTCAATCCATTATTGCCCTGTGAAATGGAGTGGGGAGAGAGTTTTTCAGCTCGTCCTTTACTGTAGTTATCTGAAGATTTACTGGGCTGGGTTATTAAAATAATCAATTAATGCAGTCATAATGCCAAAATCGAGGCCAAGCTTGCAAACTAAAGGGGGTCAATGCCTAGTCGATAGATGGGTAGCTGACCTCCAAAGTAGACATAAGGCTTGACATGGAAGAAGGCAGCCAGCCTGGGGTGTGGGGGGAGTTTCCTCTTGAAAGAAAAGTGGTCTCTGAGTTAGAGGAATATGGATAATATTTGGTTAATATGGTTAATATGGTTAAATATGGTTAATATTTGCAGTCACAGGACGACGTAACTGATATAAGTTGTGATAAGAACAAAAGAAGAGCCCTGCTGGATCAGGCCAAAGACCCATCTCGTCCAGCTTTCTGTATCTTACAGTGGCCCACCAGAAGCCTCAGGGAGCACGCAAGACCACAAGATACCTGCATACTGTTGCCACTCCCTTGTATCTGGCATTCTGAGGTAAATATGAGGTAAATAAAACAGAATTTGCTATCCTGTCTGTGGAGGGGGAACCTATAATAGCTGGCTATAATAACTAATTTGGGCCTTAAGAACATCAGAAGAGCCCTGCTGGATCAGGCCAAAGGCCCACCTAGTCCAGCTTCCTGTATCTCACAGTGGCCCACCAGATGCCTCAAGGAGCACATAGGACAACAAAATCCCCATACCCTGATGCCATTTCTGTCTACCCATTTTAGACTCCTGCTTCTCAAAGTTTTCCTCCTTCTAATCTGACTTTTGGGGAAAAAAATAGACTGCATATTTTTTCCCCCCTTCATCCTACAGCTTCTGGCAAGGAACACCGTGCCAACAGTTGGTAGCCCATCTGAAGCGTACGTTGGCATTAAACAGTTTCTCAGTCTCCCAGAACCTGAATTGCTTCCTCTAAATCGGAGGATTTACCTATTGAACGCTCAAGCAGGGCTCCCTTTCAACTCTGAAAGGAGGAAGAATTATGAGACTGGAGTTATTCATTGAGAGCTATCTGTCCTGGCAGTTAATCAAAGGGATTAGGACTTGGAAAGAAGGGGGGGGGAGAAAAAGCCTACAGGTGAACCTCCAGGAAGCATACCAAGCAGTTATCAAAAACACACAAGTTCAAAGCAGCTCAATTTTCATATGTTAAAAGTATGTGGATGATGCCCCGGGCTTGTTTCTAGGTAAAGAGCTACGTTAAAGCTGTTTGTACTTGCATACTTAACAGACAAGGGGGAACGAAACAGCAAAGCAGCCGTGTGGGTCCAGCTCACCCTCTTGTAACGCAATAAATCAAGCTCATTCTGTCGGTGAAATATGACCCACTACCGTGTCCAAGTTTTGTGTGCCCTCTCTCCGACTTTGGCAGACTCCGTAGACACTCATTGACTTCGTCAACTACAGGGTTTGTCATAACATAGAGGCAAAGATGTTATATGTTGGAAAGATGCCTGCATGGGGGGAGAGATCTCATCCCATAATTGTTATTAATTGTGTCACCGGAGCTGAGCTTGTTTTGAAAATGCTATCTTTTATTTGCAGACGCGCCTAACAGCTCCGTGGAAACACCAGATGTAAGACATACCGGAAGGTGTCCATTTTAAATAAAATGAAATACATGAAACTACGGCAAAGTGATCTAGTTTAGGATTTCAGTTGCGT
This sequence comes from Lerista edwardsae, assembly GCA_029204185.1. NCBI lineage: Eukaryota > Metazoa > Chordata > Lepidosauria > Squamata > Scincidae > Lerista > Lerista edwardsae. The sequence goes on from JAJKFI010000011.1 coordinate 805,380, forward strand.
CATGGGTTTATGGGGCGGGGGGCGGCTAGGCCCTCCAAACCTGTTGTCAACAGCAGAGCACAGCCCTTGGAGACATGGAACAATTAGCAATATAATCGATGTTCATAATTACCTGGTTCAGAAGACGAGTTTGCCCAGCTCATAATCTCCATAACGTAACATTTTCCTCCACGTGGTCCTCTCTGGCTTGAAATGTTAAGCAGGGATTTGTGAAACTCTGTCCTTGCACAGAGAGAGCCCAACACACCTGCTGTTTGGTATGAGAATGCGCATGAGTGCTTCACTGCCTTTCCCTGTCACTGAACGTCTCTTTGATGGGTATGAAACCAAGAGCACAATCCTAATCCCAAAATGGAATAGACAGGCCAACCAGCCTGCCCCATATCCAGCCTGAGGTTGGGACTAGCTGTGGCCCAACACAGGGCAAGGGGAATACACTCCTCTTTCCCTGGGTAACATGCACTTAGCCCAAATGGGGCTACTCAGAGCTGCGGCAACAAAATCTCCGGTGCAACTCTGAGTAGTCCAGATTGGGGCCACCTGGGCCGGGTACAGGGATTAGGATCTGTCCCAAGTGCTGGATCCTGTCTCCATCTTCCCTCCCATGGGCCTACCTGACCCCCACTTTCCCCCGGCCCGTTCCACCTCCCCCCACCCTCCCCAACCCCACATGTCAGCCCAGCTCCACCAGGCAGGAGTTGTTTCCTCTGATATCTTGCAAATCTTCTCTGCAGTCATCACTCACACTGAAAACCTTCTGTTGTTTCCTGGTATATTTGCTTGGGAGACCAAGGGTTAAATATTCATGGCTTGATGGCCCACTGGGAACTGCAGTTCCCAAGAGTCTCAGTGACAGAGCACAGATCTACCAGTGGCATGAAAGGACCCCAGATAATAGAGCTGGGTAAACCCCCTGTGTGAAGTCTTGGGGAAAAAATGCTGCCTGTTGGAGTAGACCAAACTGGGAGAGAGGGTCCAACAGCCCATCACTTCAGGGAGGGATCTATGTCCTCAGCCTGCAATCCTAGCCATACATGCCTAGGAGTAAGCACCATTGACTATAATGGGACTTACGTCTGAGCAGACATGCATAGGATTGGGATCTCAGAGCAAGGCCAGCACTTAGGTTTGTCTTATAGGGCTAGGCTCAACAAATCACCACACAACACTTAGCATGACTTCAATGGTATCCTGGCACAGGTGCAGAAGCTGAGCACCGTTTATGGGATTGCAACATCCTAATCAGAATGAGAACAAATCAGCAGGAAACACACACACACACACACACTCACCCCGAGTCATCCCAGGGATTCACGTGCCAAGACATACTGTTAACATCTCCGCATGGATGCGAAGACAAGACACACCCTGCGATTCAGTAGCAGCCTGGTATTTAGAAACATGACACTTCAAGCATGGCATGCGGGGAAAAGAGGACAGAGAAATTCAACGATGGAATATACAGTTACCTAACGTGACCTGATGTGGAAGCCAGAGGCCATGGGGAAAGCCAAGGTTCACTTGAGGTGCCTGGCTGCTTCCAGGGACCATAGTGGAGCACATGCTTTGCATTCAGACAAGCCCAGTTTGATTCCTTGGCAGCTAAAGGATCTCAGATAGCAGGCAACATTTAGAGCACAATCCTAACCTGGAGTGAGGCCGGCACAGTTAGGCCAGCAGAGTTTGGCCGGCACAAGGTATGTTTGGATTACTCTCAGAGTGATGGTGCACATCTGTGTGCTGGTCTCGCTGACTCAGTGGTCCAAACATACTTTACGGTGTCCCTTGTGCTGGCCTAACTGTGCCAGCCTAACTCCAGGTTAGGACTGAGCCCTTAGTCTGACTCTGTCTAGCTCAACAGTTTTATTCGTGCACTACCTTATCTTCAATTTGATAAACAGCTTGGTTCCCCTCCCCCCCCATTATTCCATGTATCCTCCCCGGGGAGCCAACTTCAATCCATTCTCTTATAGAAGAATTGTCACTTCTGTCACAATTTTAGTGGGGGGGTGGGGTGTTGGCACCCGGGGGCATGCCTCCACGTGTGCCGCCCTTGGGCCTGCTGCCTCCCCCTGGGGGTGTTCTGAGGGCTGGAGAGGCTGCATGCGGCCCTTGAAAGTCCTGGAGACAGAAAACCACCACTTCCGTTTTTTGGTGGAACACCAGAAGTGACAATTTTCAGCCCTCAGAACGCCTTCTGGAGGCCAAAAATAAGACACTTCTGGTTTCCAGCCTAGAGAAGGCCTGAGGAGGATGCTCTCAGAAGACCCTCTGGGGAGCTCCCTCCGCCCTCTCTGCTTTTTTAAAAAAAGTGGAGGAGGGTGCCCCTTGCCCCCCCCCAGTACATCACTGGAATGACTTGCCTAGTTCAACCCCGAGAGCCTGTGGATAGGGTGAAACTCACATCTAGAAGCCTCCTATTCCCAAACCAGTTCTCCACCAATTAGCTATAAACATTTTCCATCCTCTCACTTCTTAAATTCACACCACAGAAACAAATTAACATATGCAGAGAATGACAGAACTTTTTCCCCCTTCCTCCCCCCTCATTCCCTCATAGAAAAGAGGAAAATGTTCATGTGTCTTAATTACTCAAAAACACTCCTTTTTTTGAAGCTGCACTCATAAATAAAATAATTAGCATATCATTTATTTTGTCATTGCAGATCTCTTCTAAGAATACATAGCTTTGTTGCTTTCGTATTTAACTAAGTGGTGTGTAGATATTAGAGCTCTTTTTTTTTCAAAAGAAGGAATATTTGTTCCATGATTGCTAAAATTTGGGGAGAGGGGAAGGAACAGTGGAGAGGGGGGAGGCTGCTCTAAAGAAAATGTGGTTTTAATAGAAGTTTACATCTTCGTGGTATTATGTGCATGTAAAACAGATGTAACCTAATTACATTTTCATTTAAATTGCTAAATAGCTACTTCAGGTTTCCCCCCCCCTTTCTTTTTTTGGAAAGCTAAAATAACATACAAACAACAGTCACTGTAATAACAAGTGTACTTAGAACTAAATGGAATGGATTAAAGAGACAGCCGACAAAATTTGAGCTAGTCTTTGAAAAAAGATACAGTGACATAACAATGCTGTTTTGATTTACTCAGTAATTTAAACATCTCTTCAACTCGGCCAGAAAACACAGTTTAGCAAAGACACATGGAGAGAGATCCATCAATTGAGCTTTTTTTTTTTTTTTAAATAGAGACTTTGGGTGCATGAGAATTAGATGTACCTGACTGGAGATTATGTAGCAAGACCTCAAATTGGAAATTAGAACGTTAATGCAATACAGGCAACATGATTATGGTTTGAGTAATGTCACAAATCGGATGGCTGCGACAATCTTGGCACGTCATTGCTTTTCATGTTTCTGTACCAGTTTCCAAGCAGACATTCTATATCTAGCTTCAAGAAGATCTTCTCTTTGTATCCTAAACCCCAAAGTATTGACACACTGCATTATAGTGGTTAGAGCAGTGATTTTCCACAGGTGTGTGGCAGCACATTGGTCCACGTGTGTGTGTGTGGGAGTTTCGAGCACAACAGTGAAAATTTGCTGGAAAAAAAAAACTTTTCTGGGTTCTGTGTCCATTCCTAGGGCAACCACGCTGTATACACAAATTGTCTTGCTTCCTCTCTTGGCTGTAAGGAGCAGAAAAAAGGACAGACAATCAGTTATTACAGATAGTTGCCCTAGAAACAGAGCCACAAAACCCAGAAAAGTCTCCTGGAAGCAGGAAGTGATATCACAAGAGGCAAAAACCATAGAGAAGAACATAGTCTGCCATGAGAAGAAAAAAAAAGAGACATTGAAAACCCCCGAGTCATATGAGGACTGGGGGGAAATAGGTTCAAATTTGTTCTTGGTCATGAAGCTTACTGGGCATAAAGCTTACTCTCCACCTCACCTTCCTCACAAGGTTGTTGAGAGGATTAAAAGGGTGGGAGAACCTTGTACACCATGCCAAGCTTTTTAGAGCATCACCTAATGGGGGGGTCTGGGGCAAAGTCCCATAGTGAGCCTCGTTTCCAAAGTTCTTCCCATCTTCTTAGCATCTCAGGGTTCAATGCCAAAATTGAAGGAAAACGAGCATGGCGTCAAAAATGACAAAGAATTATTTCATTTCTGACCAGCCTGAGAGACACTTTTTTGGTGGTCTTTTTCGTGTGGTTCCAAGACCGAACAACCATCTTTCTGAAAACGTCAACCTGCAATATAACAAGCTCCTTCTAAAAAACTACTATTTATAGAACTAGAAAACTTGTGATGTTTGGAAACAAAAAGGAAATCTGTGAGAGAGTGGGGGAGGGTTCCTTCCCCCCTCCCCCAATTTTGGCAAAAGCAACAGAGTCGTTATTTCCTCATGAAAGGCTCACAGTTTGCGGTGATATACATTAAAACACTGACACTTCTCAAAGACGAACAAATCTTCTGACCCTGTTTTGAAGTGCCAACGCACTCCAGTGTTTGGGTCTTAAAATATTTATTTCCTTCATGAAATATCTATGGATGGATCTCAGTCCCTCAGCAGTAAATATTCTTTTTTTTCCACATTAGCAGAAGCCCTAAAAAAACTTGGAGGTTGCAGTCAGAAAAAGAACCAACAGTTAGACGGAAATAGATGGGTTCTGTTCAAAGAAAATACTACTAGTTTATCGCCTGCTGTTATTTGAAGAACGACAACCTTGTCAGCAAGTATGCATAGACCAATGACACTCCTCTTCAGTATCCCATCTTCCCATATTTTCAATATGGCTGCTCTAGGTGCTTCGCGGCCCACCTGAAAATTGGCTCGTGGCCCACTGGTGGGTCCCGACCCACAGTTTGGGAACCACTGCCTTAGCGTCTGGGGGAAAGACTGGGCAATTAATAACGTAAGAAGACTCCTGTTGAAACAAGTCCAGGGCCCGTCAGATTCTGCGTTCAGTTTCCCCGGTGACAGGAAATGGACTGCACAGGTTTTCTTAACAGGAATTTACAACATTCCATCGCTGAACCCAGGCATTTGAAGGGGATTATCTGAACATAAACCATCCCTCCAATTAAACCGTGCTTTTAAAGCTGGACCATCTCAATGCCCTGTGTGAGAGCTAATGAGAAGATGTAGTGGCTAGGAGGACAGACATGGGCTAGAGAGACCCAAGTTGAAAACCTATGAAGGTCACTAGGTGGGTCACGGGTCAGGCAACATCTCGCAACTCAACTTCCCTCAAAGAGCTGTCATGAGGACATGATCGGAGGGGACAACCACTGCATGCCTCCTTGGCATGCAACAACCAATGCAGGGCTGCAGCAGTGCTTCTCTCCAAAACCCAGCCCTGACTTCTTAGGCACAGGAGCCCGAAGGAAATGAGGCGGATGCTCTTTATCATTCTGGTTGACCCTTCCCAGCTCTAAATCATTGGTAGGATGTGCTGACTCAGTCATCCAAGTATGGCCACCTCAGGGATTTATATACTGGCCTAACTAATACTGGCAGTTCCCTTTTCATTCCCTCTAAGCATCTAGACTCAAGCCTATGGTTTGTTCTGTGTCCCAGGGAATGAAAATATTAGGCATCGTGATTTGTTGAAAGGAAGGCAGGAACTTCTGGATGCAGCTGGGAAAGGATTATTTCATCATGCTGGACTGGAACGGCATCGATGCTAAGCAACAACTGTTTATTAAAACACTAAACTCGCAACTCCAAGAAGCTGCAGAGTGACATTTAAAATAATCCATTTATCGCTATTCAGAACATGTCTCTTGAACGCAAAATGCCAGTGACAAACCTACCGCACTTCGAAGTGCCACACAGCCGTTCTCTTTGAAAATGAACTTGCAGCTTTGCCCTGGCAAAATCTCGTTTGCACTCCTTATTGGCTGTGTTTTATCCCGACTTTTGCTTGATTTGCTTTCACAATTTGGAAAGGTGTTTGTGTATAGAGCAAGAAGGTTACCCATCTGTAAGGATAAACCCTATCAGAAAAGAAACAAGGCTTAGTCTGAGTGAATTCACTTGTGCCGATCTGGAGAGCCATGTGCCCTCAGCTCAAAATAGGATCCGTTCAAGAGTAGAGAAGTTTCTACCTCCTCTGGGTGCCGTGATCTTTGGTTACACAAGTTTGGCAACACCACTGTGGTGTTCGGTGGTTCCAGGACGAGAACCACAATTTCTTCGGGGTTCCAGGACGAGACTTGACAGTGCTCCCCCATGATGTGTGTACGTGTTGGGGCCTTGCGCCGGTGGGACACGGTGTTGATGGACAATACAATTGTGCCTGCAGTAAGGTTAAATTTGAATGAGATTATTAATGGTGCCCGTCACAATTATGTACCATGCAACATGCAGCTTCTCCTGCCGTGTAAACAACAGTGTTGCTGAACCGTGAGATGAAGAATTTAAATGCAGCTCGCTAGCATTTAGTGCAAGGCCCTTGAAAATGTGGAGCCGGTAGCACACGCTACTTTTGCTTCTAGTTCGATCTGACACTGTTTCTAGATTAAGAACGGCACAGACTCCCTGAAGATGCTTCTTCTGGTGGACGCTGTGCACAATTTGACCTCGCGAACACATGACGCCATGCCCCGCAGTGACACACGCCAACTCAGCAGACGATTGCCCTGCCTTTAATTACCAGGACGGAAACATTCCACACCGCACATTTCACTGGGGTATGGACCGCTTCCCATGTCCTACATAGACTCCAGATTATATAGAATGCAACTATTTATATGCATTCCCCTCTAATTACGGAAAATAACCCTCCCTGAACAGTAAACAGTCAGCCCTGCAGCAGCATTGATATAAATCATTTAAATAAATACCCCCATTTTGGAAGATGCTGCTTCCATGGTTTTGAAACAGTGCTTCTAACAGGTTACAGGGTATGGAACGGAGATGTTCCATTTGTGCATGCAGAGATACACCAATGTGTCATTCCTACTGCATCATTCTGTGTCACATGTTATCTTGCTCTAGGAAGGATTTTGTTTTGGGCAGGGGGAGTCAGTGGCATAGCGAGGGCTATTAAGTACCCTCTGGTGGTGGCGCAGCGGGTTAAACTGCTGCTGCTGGACTTTCCAACAGGAAGGTTGGGAGTTCAAGACTGCATGACGGAGTGAGCTCCCATCGCTTGTCCCAACTCCTGCCAACCTAGCAGTTCGAAAGCACAAAAAATGCAAGTAGATAAATAGGTACCACTTCGGTGGGAAGGGAACGGTGTTCCGTGCGCTAAGGCGTAGAGTCCTGACGGCTACGTGACCACGGAGGCTTGTCCTCGGACAAAACGCCGGCTCTACAGGCTTTGAAACGGAGATGAGCACCGCCCCCTACAGTCGGTCATGACTAGACCATTCCGTCGTGGGGAAACCTTTACCTTTACCTTAACCCTCAGAAGACCTCCAGGAGGCCTTCTAACACTCCTCAAGGAGTAGTACCTGGGGCAATATATCCAGACCCCCCTTTAGCTATGCCACAGAAGGGGGGTTCAGGGGACTGCAGAGGAAAAAGGACAACACAACCCCTCCTCCCTTGTGCAAATGGGAACATTTCTGGAAACAACTCGCTTAGGATACAACTCACATTATTTCTGAAGCAGGCTTTCTCTGATGTATTTGTACAAAAGTGGACAGTGGACAATTTCTTTTCACTTTAAAAAAATAAAATAAAGCATCTAACATTTTTGCCACTATACAAAAAATGAGAACTGGCACAGGGAATAATTAATAACTAATGACAATAAATAAAAACCCAATTAAAGGCATGAGATGATGGATTTTATTGTGCAATGCCATCTAATGTATATCCATATTGCACAAACATTAGAATAGTTCCTTTGAGATCCGGCCATACGAAATGATGGAGATACCCATAAAATGGACCATAAGGGACAAACATTTCTACTAGGTCCACCAACACCAACAAATAGAGGATTCACACTAATCCTCCCTCTCACACAAACAATTAAAGGAGTTATCAAGAATCCTTAAAGCAAAACAAGAGAGTGTTTTTTTTTATAATTTTTGTTTTGAGATTGGCAAGAGTCTAGTTAAGACAAAGAATAAATGTTGCACTGTATTTTAATTAGTGCCATTTATCCCAGGGGGAAAAAAAGAAAAGGGAGGGGGAAAAAAAAAGAACATCAGCTATATAATATAGAAGAATCTTTTAATATAAAAGGACAGATGGTGATTGAGTCTTGGGACCTGCTTTGCCTGCCCTAAGAAAGAAAGGCCCACAATTTTAAAAGGCTTTGGGAATCCCCCCCCCCGGAGTGTACCGTCTGCAAAACAAACCACCGTCCGTTGCAACAATGTTTTTAAGCTGTTCAAAAAACACCCTGAGATTCACGTATTGGTGCCTGCAACTTCAGTTAAGACCTGGGTCTTGGGCAATGTTTCTGGGTGGAGGAAGGGCTGAAAAAAAATGCAGGGTGGTGAAACCCTCCGTCTAATGTTCTACTGCAGTGGTTCCAAAACTGTGGGCCAGGATGACCAGTGGGTCACGAGCCAATTTCAGATGAGTCACGAAGCACCTAGAGCAGCCATATTGAAAATGTGGGAAGATGGGATACTGGAAAGGGGGAAAAGACTGTGTGGTTGTTTTGCTGGGTCAGGTTTGTGCATAGGCTTTTTAATTTCTGATTTGCTTTGCTATTAGAAAATGGCGGAGAAATAAGCCAACTTATTGCTACGTTCTCAAGAAAGCAGTAGGTTCTGATATCACAATGATAGAACCTTCAAGAATGACATCATTTCTGGTGGGTTCTGGACAGGTTGTCATTCAAAAAAGTGGGTCCCAGTGCTAAAAGGTTTAAGAACCACTGTTCTACTGAATTGCATAAGCAGGTAAGAACCACAAACCTGTCCAACACCAAGACTCTTGCTCTGAGCTGATGGTGGCCACTTATAGGATGCTCGTGGAGCCCCAGAGCTCCTAGGAGCACACTTTGAGAAAGACCTCCTTAAAGCAACCAAATGTGAGGTCAGGATAGTCCTTTCAGGGGTCCACTCCACAATCTCCCACTGCTTTAAACAACTCCATCACACCCATCTGAGACACAACCAACATTTGGACAGAAGGACCTCCGAGGGAAAGGAAAGCTCCTAGGTAGATTTCCATGCTGGAAGAAAAGAGCATTTCTTCCACCTACCACCAATCTAGTATACATTTTCCAAACCAGAGACTCATCTTCTCCAGGCAGTGGTAAACCTAAATAATTAAACTGCCCCATCCCTAAACTTATATATCTATAAGTATGTTTGAAAGCTCAAGCACCAACCGTCAAAAACATGAATTTCCTAAATTAATCCAATTATTCAAATATCACTTGAAACTGTCAGAGAGGGGGTCCTCGGGCCAGGCCAAAACTGTTAAAAATTAAAACTGTTTTACTTCGTTTAGTCTCTCTGCCTTTTTAATGTAAAACCCATAGTCTTGACAAAAAGATGTGGGATTTGACACCCACTGCAACACAACCCGGCTGCTGTCGTACATGCATAATTCACTTTGGAAATTTGCACTCGCTTTTAAAATATTACTAAAATATACATGTAACATATGCTAATCTGGCCTCATTGGCCCGCGCACGGGAACCAATAGGTTAGATGCAAACTTTGCCAAGTGCATACACTGTACATAAAGGGATTATATATGAAAGGGGAAGAGACTGTCCTTGGCTTTCTGTCTTTCGCTTTGGCCAAACTGACAGCCCCAAATCCCTTCAACATCTAACATGCCCTTCCTGTGGCGAAGGCAGCCTGTTCTCTGAGTCTTAATTACATCCCAGCTGACTGCCCATCTTTGCCAGAACCAGGCAACAAACGACGTACCTCCACTTGCAATATGGTCTGCTAAACAGCCTTCCAGTCGCACAGAAATAAACTTTCCACAACAAGGAGAAATAAAGGGACAGGCTGGAGAGAGGGGGGGGATGAGGGCAGGCAGCTATTGAGAGGATATAAGCAGGAGAGCGGAGTTTGGGGGCGGAGGATTTTCCCAGAATCCTCCAGGACTGGCAAGCAGCAGAATGCCCGGAAAGCAGGCAATCCCTCGGAAAGGCCGCTCGGTCCAAAGACTGCTGTTCTCCAAGATGGGCCGCTGTTACAAAGACTCGGTAGATTAATGATTGCTAAGGAAGGCTAACGAACCCCACACTGCTCAGGCCATTATAATTACAGAAGAACAGCAGGCCAAATTCAGAAATGGCAAATGGTATCATATGTTTTGCTGGCTGGTTCACAAGAGCCATAACTTCTATGCCGGGTTTAATCTTAAAATAAGGAAGACTTTTTCAAAGAGTACAATGGGAGAACTAAGAGCAAATCTTTGGCAGGTAATTTCAGGTCACAGTTTAGTCTTCAGATGCTCCCCCTGCCATCATTTCACCATACCAAAAGCTTCCGGAGCCCCAGAACATATTTAAAATGCACACGCGCACACACAGACACACACACCCCACAAGCCTCATTGGGGAAACGCTGTTTGAAAGGCATTAATTTGTTGAGATACCGGGCCATTTTATTACGGATCCATGAAATGAAGTGTCATTTTTAATAAAGATACAGTTCTGAAAGCTAAAGAGATGGTCAGATTAATGGTTATTAATTCACAGGACTGGGAGCACAAGAGAAAGTGCTCCAAGTCAGAAAACTTGAGAAGAAGAATTATGTCAAAGACTTCAAGTTCTCAGAGGAAAAAAAAATAAACTGCAGTGAAATAATTTTTCATGCTGCAGTAAAATACACACGTACACACACACTGTACAAGATCATATGTGCTAGCAGGCATATCAGAGTCACAGAAAGGCCCTCTAAGAGAAAATATAGGCATCCAAGAATTCAGTCTGATGAAGCCCCTGTCTCTTGTGCTGTCCAAGGCTCTCCCTAGGGTGGAAGGACATGGAAAAGGTTCTTAGCTGCCTACTGGAGTGCCTGAGATGTGAGTGTGGGACAAGGACATGGGGGTGGAACAGGATGATGACACCGCAGCTGCTAGTGGCCTGCCAAGGTTTCAAAGGGTTCCTGGGCTGCTATGAGATGCCATAGATTCCATATTCTCCAAGTTCAAATCTTCTACCTGGGAGACTTTAGGCAAGGCACTTTCTCTTGGCCTGACCTCTCTCTCAGGGTCATTGCAGGAGGTGTGGACTGATGTTTGAGTTGCTGTTACTGTCTGAAGCTAAGCAGGAGAATCTGTGGTCTTGTTTTTGGATGGGAGACAGAATGCTAGGCTTTGACAAGCTATAGTACCTGTTGTGGCAGGACGGAGTTGCTGTGGAGCTTATTAGCCAGTGTGGGAATATGTGAGAAGGCCAGCCAGCAAAAGAATGGAGTATGACCTTGAGGACCTGTCTAGGCTTGACCTATGATTGCCTGTTGAAGCTCAAAGACAAGTAGCCAGAGGAGAGAACCATACTGTGAAGGCTACATCTGGGAATGAGGATTCCGTGAATCACAGAATACTGCATATTCGTAAAAAACAACACCACACATTTAAAAATGGTGGTTTAAATTAGCCTGCTCATGTAAGCAGCTTTTGGCATTTGCTTTGGCATGGCATGGAAAAGGCAGGATACAAATTCTTCAAATAAATAACTAATGGACAGATCTATGCTACCCTTGGGCTCTTAGAAGCCAGGGCAGGCTACAAAGACAATTGAGCATCCAAAATGTAAATTGCATTGAGCCCCTGGGGTGGGACAAAGTGTTACACTTTAAAGGCTTACAATATTATAAAACGAGAGCAGGTTAATGGTGAAGACTGGCATTGGGCTCCACCGGGAATGCCCCGAGAGCCTTCAAAATAAGAAAGAAAAGATTTAAAGCAGGATCAGTTCATCAGCTCAGCTGACAACATATTTGGGAGGGGGAGGGAAAGAGATTAAAAACTCCAGGTTTCTTGGACCTTGGAACGGAAGAATCAAATGCAGGAAGTTAACTCTGCCTTTAGTTCGGATGTGTTATTCTTGGAGCCAACACACAGGAAAATGAGCTATTTCCCCTGTGGATTTTGGTAGGATATTGTTCTCATTGCGTTGGCAAGGAAATGTTTCCTCCTGGGCTGGACATCAGATGTGGCACCCTTGGTGGGGGTTCTGCCTGGCTTTTATGCACCTAGTAAGGAAATGGGGAAGTCATACAAGGGAAAAAAAATACGAACGCTAATCTCTGCCTGTGGATTTCTGCACATTGAGGACCTGCGGGTTCCTTTGTCTTCTCCAGCACTCCAAGGGCTGCTGCCCACATGGGTACAAGGTGCAAGCATTGAATATGTATAGCTAATGATTAGATGTGACTGTTTGTGGCTTCTTAAGTTTACAAAAAAGGAGGGCTGAAGGGGGACTAGCTTGAGGCTGATAAAAGTCAATCAATCACTACTCAATCAATCAATCAATCAATCACTACTATTTATATACTGCTTTTCAACATAAAGTTCACAAAGCGGTTTACAAGCAAATAATAACATTAACGTTAAATGGCTCCCTGTCCCAAAAGGGCTCACCATCTAAAAGAATGGAGAACACCACCAGCAACAGCCACGAGAGACACTGTGCTGGGGTGAAAAGGGACAATTGCTCTCCCCCTGCTAAATATAAGAGGACACCGCTTGAAAAAGTGCCTCTTGCCCACTTAGCAGGGGTAAGTGCACATACTATGGAGAATGTGGATACACAGAAGGCTTCCTGCCTTTCACGATTGAGTGATCTAGGACGCTCTTCAACAGAACCAATTTCAGAAGGTTGTATCGCAAGAGGTGGGAATGGTCCTGGTGCAGTGGTCCCGAACTCATTTCATAGGGTGGGCCGCCAAATTGATGGCATTCGTGGTGTCTGCTGAGACCTGGAAGTGACATCATTAAGCAGGAAGTCATGTCATTAAGCAGATGATAGTCAAGAAATAAGCACTTGGTTCTCACTTAGGAACTCATTAGCTGCAAATGACAGAAAACGTGCAAATCTTATTCATAAGGTTAAGATCTAGAAACAGCTCAATTATTATGTTGGGAGACCCCAAGTATAATGTGGGCTGGAGAAATTGCTTCTGGGGGCTGCATCCGCTCCATAGAACTTATGTTTGTCAACCCTGTCCTGGTATAAAGGTAAAAGTTTCCCCACAACCGAATGGTCTAGTCGTGACCGACTGTAGGGGGCGGTGCTCATCTCCGTTTCAAAGCCTGTAGAGCCGGCGTTTTGTCCGAGGACAAGCTTCCGCGGTCATGTGGCCGGCAGGACTCTACGCCGTGGTGCACAGAACGCCGTTCCCTTCCCACCAAAGTGGTCCCTATTTATCTACTTGCATTTTTTGTGCTTTCGAACTGCTAGGTTGGCAGGAGCTGGGACAAGCAACAGGAGCTCACTCCGTCACGCAGTCTTGAACTCCCAACCTTGCGGTCGAAAGCCCAGCAACAGCGGATTAACTCGCTGCGCCACCACATCCCTTGTTGTCCTGGTATAGACATGGCTTTATTGAGGACCTCTATCAATGGCTACTAGTCATGATGGCTACATGCCACCTCCAGCTTCAGAGGCAAAACAGCAGTGATGTTGCATGGGAGCAACAGCAGGAGAGGGAGGTGCCTTCATCTCCTGGCTGGTGGGTTTCCCAGAGGCAGGTTGGTGGTAGTGGGAACTGTGGGAAAGGGGATGCTGGCTACACGGTTCAATCCGACAGAGCTCTAAGACAGACTAGTGGCAGGTATAGGGCAAACAAATGAACCTCCCTCTTACCAGGGTGGTAGGGTCGACACGTCAGTCAATTGATTGGTCAATCACAGTCGACTGATTGATTGATCAAACTGATTTGTCAATTGATTGGTCAGTCGACTGATAATTAATGAGCCGACTTGGATAATGCTCCAACCTCTTAAATGCACAAGGAAAGTGTGTGGATGCATATAGTCCATATGCATATAGCCCAGTCCAAGTGATGTGCTCTAACTGGACTGAAAACAAGCCATGCCACTTTAAGAAACTGGCTCTGTAAACACACACACACACACACACACACACACACACACACACACACACACACACA
>JAJKFI010000011.1:819410-832340 GCA_029204185.1 Lerista edwardsae
ACACACACACACACACACACACACACACACACACACACACACACACAGAGAGAGAGAGAGAGAGAGAGAGAGAGAGAGAGAGAGAGAGAGAGAGAGAGAGAGAGACTGTGTCAATTCAGCACTTTTAGAAATTTTGCTCTCAGTGGCATGCAATGGTTATGACACAGTATTTGAACTTCCATTAAACCTGGATTCAAATGTTAGCTTTAGATCTGTATATACAGTACCAACAAGAGCCAGGTTGTTCTTGATGACTAAGGCGTGCACGCACGCACGCACGCGCACGCACGCACGCACGCACAGAGGAAGAGGAGGAGAAATACCTCGATCCTCCAAACCTGGGAAATTTATCATGCTATTACTGTATATTTGGGCCACAGAAAATCTTCCATCATAGCTCTAATCACACACAGATATGCGTTCTCAAAAGAGGCACGAGATGAATGCTGTGTTCACCTAGCAATCAGAACAAACATAGGAAGTAATTACAATGATAGTGGTGGGGGGGGGGCAGAGGGAGTTCAGGTGCTACAGAATTAGTTCAGGATTGCGGATCAAATGTCAATGCACATTAACAAATTTCATTCATTTTTTTATCCCCAGCAATGGAGACACACCACGACTAGCTTTTAATAGTTTGGAAGAATGTCTGTTAGTTTAATGACTTTGCAGAGGCAGTTGAGTGAAGGCAGACAGGGACAGTTTAATTAGGCAGTTCTGCTCTATAACTCTATCCGGGAGCCTTAGCTGCGGACTTCGAACAAGTGTAAAACCCCAGGTAGCAGAGGGAGAGAGAAAAGATACTTTTGATGGCAAGATCTTTCATTTGCTTTGGCGTCAGGTTGGCTACAGGTGAACGGGAGCAATGTAACTGCTACAAGGAAAAGAAAGGTGAGGTTAAGAGACCAATCGCTTATCTTGTATTGATTTCGGGACACTATGTCCCAGATCTTTTCCGAGATAGAATGACAGCTCTCCAGCCCCGGGTTTCATTTTGAGAAGAGACGAAAATGACGAGGGCACTTGCAGTCATCATTTCCTGATTATATTTCTCTTAAGAAATACCTTGCACTGAAGGTTGTTTTTTTATTATTAGATAGGAGAAAGTCAAGCACATTTTCCACATTTTTTTGAAAGATGCTGAGCAGAGAGGCAGTAGTTAATTGGCCATTTGTCTTGGCCGCTACATAAGTTGCGAGTTGAAAGGTCAAGAAATCAAGTGCAGTTGGTCTGCTTGGTCTTTTGAAGAAAAAAAATCTAAGGTAACCCTACATCACTAGTAATTGAAGCCATTCTACCCAGTCAGAGGTCCTGTCAACTCATATTCAGCGCTGGTCATTACTGAGAAATGCTTCGTGACATCTTATACTAAGAGAAGCGCTGCAATGCAGTCAGAAAGATTCCCCCCGGCACCCGGGTTAGAAGACAATGGAAGCTCTTTTCAAGATCGGTGAGGTTTAACGTTTTGACTTGCCGACACTGCGACTAACTGCCAATGTATTGAGAACCTCATGAATGGAAGATTTAAAAGATACTTATCCATATTTGATGCACCTTGAGAAGCATTGGACCACATCAGGAATGAAAGCGCTCTAGAGCAGTGGTTCCCAAACGGTGGGTCGGGACCCACCAATGGGTCGTGAGCCAATTTCAGATGCAAAGCAACTAGGGCAGCCATATTGAACATATGGGAAGATGGGATGCTAGAAAGGGGGAGAGCTGTGTGGTTGTTTTGCTTGTGTCAAGGTTGTAAATAGGTTTTGTTTTTTTTCTGATTTACTTTGCTATTGGAAAATGGCTGAGAAATAGCCCAACTTATTGCTGCATTCTCAGGAAAGCAGCAGGCTCTGGCATCATAATGACGTCACTTCCAGCCATGACATCACTTCTGGTGGGCCCCAAAAGACAGGTTCTGAAAAGTTGGAGAACCAATGCTGTAGAGGCACATGTACAAAGCCAACTCCATTCTCCCTAAATATATACAAACACTGACCACATAATGTTCTTAGTCTCAATGATAAAATAGGCAAATTACCGCTTGCGCTCATAGCAAGATGAGTATGACCCACAATGGTCTCCCGCCATATGTATTTAGTTATTCAAGAACATGCTTGTATCTCTCCCTTCTTCATCGAACAACCTCAGATTTGGCATGTGTGGGGCTATCCAAATTAATCCACTCAACAACCCTGTGATCTAGGAGAAGCTGGGAGAATGCCATTGGTCTAAGACCACAAAGTGATATGAGGCCACAAAGGATTCTTGGAGATGTGAACCAGAACTCTACTCTTAAATTACATCAGATCTCTGGCCACTACCCCCACGTGAGTGGATACATAAGGAAGATTTCTGGGGAATAAATTTGATAAGAATCGTACAGCAACATCGCTGCATTGCATAAAATTATAGCAGTGTCATCGTAAAAAAGAAAGAGACTGACAGCCCATATCATAAGAGAATTGATGATAATTTATTAGCGTTGGCATTGAAGGAAGCACAGCTCCATAGCCAGATTGGCCCTTTCTCAGGAACGGGCCTCCCATTCTTCAATTGGCCTCCATAACAGAGTTATACATCTCGGCATTAAAGAAAGAAAAACCTTGACAAGCATCATGTCCCAAGAATCATAATTAACGGTATGCAGGCCTCACAGCCTAGCAGGGGGAAAATGTGTTGTAACAATTTTTCTAATGCTGAAATACCACATCGCCAAATGTTCCTGTCAAAGACCGGTTTAATTACTTTGGCACCCACGCCACTTATAATCACCTGTCATTAGCAACAACGCTTGCATCTGTTTACACGTCTGTCAGAAACGGCAGCCCAGCTGAAGCCAACGGATGTAAGACAACCCTTGCTAGGACATGGCCCCAGATGCGCAAAGGTCGTCTTAAGGTTATCCTTAAGGGTGGATGTGAGGGATGTGAGGAGCTTCCAAGAGGGAGCGGCATGCTGGAGGTCTTTCAGTATCAGTGAGACTTCTATTGAATCCTGGAATACTAGGTTATTCTACTAGAAAGAATACCAGCACCTAAGACGTGAGGAAGACTGTTTAAGAATAACCATTTCTAACCTTTTGCATCTCATGGCACACTGAGAAGGCACTAACATTGTCAACGCACACCATCAATTTTTTTGGCAATCGATAAGGCACACCTTGCTGCCAGTGGGGGGCTCACATCGCCCATTGGCCCTACTACTAAATGCCCTTCCCCCAAGTTCCTGTGGACCACTCGCGGTGTGCTGTGGCACACTGGTTGAAAATGGCTGGCTTAGGAGGTATGCTGCCCATGTGTCTTATGTTGTGAATCACACAGACAGATGATTTTTATAGGCCTGGTGCAATGTGGAAGAAGCCACAAGCCTTGTTCTCACAAAAATATCTCAGGGGTGTGAACACACGTAGAGAGAGAGAGAGAGGTCAGGTTCACAGAGGTAGAATTAATGGCATGCAAGTATGGCCCTTGTGTGCATGATTGAGATGTGGTGCATGTTGTTCACTCACACCAGCTATCCCGTGGGAACAGTGCTACCAAGGAGGCAGTAACCACGTGGGTGTAGAGGGTAACTACGTTCACCATTGCACAAGAGGGCTGTGCAGCCCCACAGCCAAAGGGACGTTTGAAATGGCTTCCATGAAACCCTAGCATTGCAGTCTAGTGCTTAGCCTTGTATTTGGGGTCTATGATCAAACACAGATGAACACCCTCTTTAATCCTCACGGTTCCTACCTTCTCAGTTCCTGCCACACATGGCCATGATTCTCTGGTTTTTATTTGGTGGAATTGTGTATCATTATCAGGGGCCAACATATTTCACCCAGTCCAATCTGCCTAAGCTCTCTCCTACTTTGCAGCCCTTCAAATTTGTACTGCCGTGGCTTTTCCAAGAGTTGAGGCTAAATCGGGGTTTTAATAGGCTGCAATAGTTCCTCAAAGACATCTCTTTATTTGCTTAAATTAAGAGCTCATTGGGAATCCCTTAATGACGGGCCCAGACTTTCAAGGAACAGAGAGACTGGCCTGCTCCCATTTCCCCTTGCGTTATAGAAACGTCTGCGATGGTTAGAGAAACATGTGGCAACATTTGATGCTAAATTTGAAATGCATTTTCTGCCCCTGTTGCACACCTGAAACAGAGCCAAGACATCTCTTTACTTTGCATTATGGTGAAATCTAAACTGGGCTGAATGACTATAAATGGCCACTGTGTGTCTTGGCTCCTACCTGTATCAGATTCAGACTCAGGAATCTTAGCAAAGAAATTACATGGGATAAAATGGATATTTCTAAATTACAAGCCTGCAATTCCAAGGGCTCAGTATATCGGTTTTCTGTTTCATCTAATCCTGCTGGAGAGAAAATTGTGTGGACCTGACAACAAAGGATCGAAAAGCATTTGCTTTCACGGGCCAAATGCTTCTTGTTTTGATTATACTGGAGATTTAAAAACAAAATAAAGATCAAGATCGGTTACAGCTTGCTAGCAAATCAAGCGGCTGGAGGTTAAAACAGTAGGGAAACGTTGGGGAGGTTTAAAATTAAGCTCGGTGGAACTCTCTCTCTAGGCCAAACTATACATCCTAAGGCAGGGGAGAGGCAAGGAGGAGACTCAGCTTTACTGGTAAGTCTCTGGGTGACTGACAAGGATTTTCTACTCTCAATTGTTTAACAGCAGCAATAAAAGGTTTCTCCCCCCTTCAAAATCAGCTACTGAGGGCACGATCATGAGGAGCAGATAGGCCGGTGCCTGTCACTCATGCCAGCCTGGGAGTGTCGCAAACGTACTGCAAGAGACATTAGCGTCACTCCAGAGTAGGCTTGGCCAGCAGGCTAGGCCATCCAAATTCAGCCGGTGAGGAAGGGGGAGATTTATCAGTGCAGGGTGAGGACAGGGACAAGGTGAGCTAACCTAACCCCCAGCCCAGTCCGTCCTACATGGGTCTCTCAGAGTTGTGCCAGCGATTTTGCTGGGGCAGCTGCGAGTAGCCCTATTCAGGCTGCTGGGCCTTATGACAACCACACACCATTGAGCCAAACGACATTCAATATGGATCAAACCACTTCAATATGGATCAAACAGATCAAACTGCTTCCCGCCCGCCCGCCTGCCATAGACTCTCTCATCCAGATTCACCTCCCTCTAGTGGAAACTCCATACAATGCGAGTTCCCTGACGGAGAAAAGGTCGAATATACATGAAAACAAACAAAGTTGGAAAGAGCATCTGTAATAAAGCATGCATATACCACAGGGGTTAAGAGAGGCAATTTCTGTCTCACAATTCATTCATGTTAGTTATTAATTTAATTATTAAATTCCATTAATTTAATAACAAAGCATTGGCCATTTTGTCTACCATGTTATCAAAGCATTTACCATTTCTTTTCTTAAATCCTACGACTGAGGAAGCCATTTGTATCTCTTTAGAAAGGGAGGTCTGAAGCTGTGCAGCCAACACTGAAAAGGCCCTGCATTTTGCACCTGTGCTCATGGCATTTGTGCCAGTAGCAGATCATGAAGCAGGGCATCTGTGAATGGCAGGAAGCAGAGATCAATTCTCAAGGGCCAAGCAGGCTGGTCTGGGAACAAATTGAAAACCCATGCAACTGCAGCCAAATAAGTGTAACAGGATCTTACTCGCCCCCACTAGTAATCTAGCAGCAACATCCTGGACCGCTTGGAAGTTCCTGGACCCTTTTCAAAGGCAGCTCCGTGTACAATGCATTACGGTAGTCTAGACTGAATGATTAAGAATTAAAAAGTGCACACACAAAAATGACTCGGGGGTGTTAGAAACACACACACACACACACACACACACACACACACACACACACACACACACACACACACACACACGAGAAAACTGCTGAGATTTTCTCGACTCAACAGGGCTATTCTTTCATCGTGATTATAAAAACAAAGGGGGGGAAAGGAAGAGAAAATCCAAGGAAGAAGAATGATTCAAATGAGCTGTGATTAAAATAATGAACTCCGGAGCCGGAGCATTTGAGATGAAAAAAAGAGAGAGATACATTTGGCATTAGGAGAGATAAATTACTTGCGGAAGCTAAGCAAACATCTCTACTACAGCAAATATATTGCCACATTATAGAGCCAGGATTGGGGGGGGGAGGCAGACGTAAAAGTTTCCACTTGCATCATTAGCTTTTGCTATAATAAACGAGACGCTTGGTGTGATGTATAGCACAGCAAAGAAAACACAGCTGTTTTGCTGCAGCAGGGGGAAAGCGCATAGGTGCGAGCACACCTGAGTCTACACACACTTAATAAGCCTTCCATAGTGAGGCTGGCAAGCTACTGCTGAAAACCATTATCTATGGATAATTAACTATGTCAGGACACTGAGGTCCTAACATGAGGCCTCCATAATTCCCCACGAAGGGAGAGACAGGATAACACTATTGTAATATATTACCAATTTTTCACAATAAGGCCATACGATTGGCATCTTATTTCAGAGGACTCTGCAAACAAACAAAAAATGATTACATCTGCCACCTTATTCATTTATTTAAAATATTTTTCATTCCGCCTTTCCACTTGAAATGCTAACGTTCCACAAATAGGGACCTTTTCTTCCATGTCTGTTTTTTAATTAAGTACTGTAATAAAAGCCCCCATCCTAAACCGATGAAACAATGGAACTTAGTTTGGGGGTCTTATTTTAATTTCCATTAAGCAATACCAGAGTTTGTGGAGTTCGTAAGCCAGGAGTCAACTTTTTTCCTGTTTTTAATTTTATGGATCAATTTTACAACGGATTAATTGTTGATGTACTGCAATTTTATTAACTTTATCTCTTCAGTAATTTATAAACAAAAAAACTTTAGCAACTTGATGGATAGGAAATCATAGATTAATATCTCATGGGAATGTGTGATTAATAATGGAGAATTATTGATTTTTTTTAAGGAAAATGATTTTTTTTTAAAGCAACAGGCATAAGATTGCACTGTTTTTCAAATATACCAAAGCACATGCAAAAGAAAGTGTGTGTTATTCTGTAGAGATTATGCATGCTCTTTAATTGCCAAGACAATTCTGGGTTGCAGACAGAATTACATGACAGTTTAAAGAAAAAAAATCCAAAATTGTAAATTTTCTCCATGTACAAAACAATAATAACTACCAATTCATAGTTATATATGTTGAAGTACAACTTCTCTCTTTTTGGAGGTGGGCTTGGAGGCGGGGAGAAAAACTAATAGAAAATATTTCAATCACTCAAGAAAAGGTTTTTTTTTTCTTCTGACATGTAGAGACAAAAGCTTCAGGACATTTATTACCATGAGTACCTACCACGCTGGGCTTTACTGTACTTCATAATTAAAATTGCACCTGAGCAGAGCCATCTGTGACTGTATATTAAGTTTCTTATCAAACACAGCAATCTTTTTGCTACTTACACGAACGGAAGTACAACATTTCTGCCCAACTCTTGTGTGAAATCGAAAACAAATTCACACACATCATTTATGCCTGTGTAATAAAACTGTGTGTGTGCTTGGTATCTTTTACATGAATTATCTTAAGGTCAAGGCACAATCCTAACCTGGAGTTAGGCCGGCATAGTTAGGCCAGCACAAGGGCTACCATTATGTATGTTTGGACCACTCTCAGAGTCAGAGGCCAGCACACAGATGTGCACCATCCTCCCTGACTCCGAGAGTGATCCAAATGGGCTTTACAGTGGCCCTTGAGCTGGCCAAACTTTGCTGGCTTAACTGTGCTGGCCTAACTCCAGGTTAGGATTGCATCCTCAATCTCTTTACCTTTTTCTGGTTGTTTCTATGGTTGTAAATTGGATTTCTAATTCTGCTTCTTGCATGTTTGCTCTAAGCATGTATGTTTGTGGAAGATGTTCATACCTGGGTACAGAAGCATGAGTAAGGATCACATATGTGTGCATTTTGCCTAATGTTCATGTGCTGAGAAGCTGCAGTTGTTAGTTTTCCATGACTGCAAATGCGTACAATGAGGACAGCAAAAGATAGGTTAGGATCCAGATCTCTAACTTAAACTACAGTCTATTGACCATAATTTCTGACTCCCAATACACAAGAAGTAAAATAAAACCCATCTATCAATGCTTGCCTGGTGCTTCTCTCTCATGTATTCAAGGCCGCCATTAATGATTTAGGTCCACACACTGCATGTACCATTTTTGAATGGTACATTCAGATGTAAACCATCTCAATGTGTGGATGGGTGACTTCCAGTTAAATTCCGGTTACATGCCCCAAGCTTTCCAAGGGAAGAGAAGGGCATAAGAATCAAGAAATACAAACACTGTGTGCCGTACTACATAGTCCAAATTATGGGGAACTTCGAAGAGATTTGTGAAAAGTAACCATGGATCTAAGCCCAGGTGAAGTCAGCACATGTATGACAGCAATAATTTGTGCGCCGACCTGGGAGTAAACCCCACTGAACATTTCAAAATAGATACACATGAGACTTCATTTATTGGAATGATTATCAAAACCAATTGAATCAGTGTTTTTGCGCAGGTGCCGTATGCTTCTTGATGGTACTAGGGTCAGCAATAATCAGCTGTTTTGATCAATGAATGTCACAACGTATGTTCCGACCTCCAGAACATAACCTGTACATACAGTGTATTAGTGTAATTCTAAATTATGTTTTCCAGCTTTCAGCGGGGCAGTCTCAACTAGCTGGATCGGGGCCATGATAACAAGGACAGCTGTTTTCTATTTCTCTTGCATCGTTTTTAGATGTGGTATGACCTCATCCATCAACATCACCTGGAGGCTGGGTGGGGACTCTGATCGGAACTCGCAATGAATTAGCAGCTCTTCTACATACAGCCCTCAAAATGACATGGATCTACGGTTGATTTGAATAATGGGAATTCCGATCATAGGGAACCTAGAGCATATTTCTTCCCCCACCCCACTCACTTATTCAGCATCAGAGGGTATATTTTTGTCATGCATACATTTCCCTTGTTGAAAAGAGAGGTGGGAGACATGTCACATCTCAATTTTGCAATTTGCAAATCTATAAATAAAGACCCTATAAAACAGAATCGAGATCGTAGTGAAATCAATGGAAGTTGTCCGAGGGCCAGAGTTTCTCTCTATAAAGGCAATTTCCCAAATGTATCTTTGACCCGATACTGACCCTGGCATGAAAATTCCGTTTTCTTCCTGGATTGTTGATGCAACAGAATACAACGGGGGCCTTTGGAGCCGTTCCCTCTTTGGTCTATTATTTCCTTCCAGCTGCATGGTCTCCCCCCCCCCTTTCTTAAAAAAACACATTCTTGTATATAAAATTCATTCTTGTATGTACACTTCGCTGAAGAAAAAAAAATCAAAAACACAATTCATCATTCACACGGCTCAGAAGACTCTTGGCACAGTCAGGTTTTAAGACCTGCTTCTATATGAGCTTATTTTATTATTATTATTATTATTATTATTATTATTATTATTATTATTATTATTATTATTATTATTATTATTCTCACCAAACATCAGGTTACACGGCAGTAGGGTAAACAGAGAAGGGGAAATGAGGAGTCTCGCTCTTTATTCCCCTTGGATCAGAGTGAAAAACAGGCAAAGATAATTCCCAAATTTGACAGTTCAGAAAAGGATGTTAATTTATGTAGTGTTTAATGGAATTAAGCAAGAAAATTTGCTAAAAAATGTAACAAGGGCTGGGGCAGCAGTGCCTCTGCAGCCTTAGGTCGGCAGCCTAACCCAGGAAAGTACAGCTAGCCATCCAAATACAGCTGGGCAAACAAGGGGAAAATCAGAAACATCAGACTGGAGACATAAAGTTGCCATCTTTTTAATTGGAACCTTTGTTCCAGTTGCCACAGATCGTTACCAAGTATTTTACAGCGCCCACCCCAAGTCAATCCAGGTTAACAGCAATTCAAATAAACACCAAATTTCAGGGAGTTTCCTTCTTCCTCGGATGGGAACACATAACTTTTGAGAGTCACGTTCCATTTGAACACATTCAAAGCATTTTGCTGAGCCTGCTTCGCCTACAAGGGATATCCCCTTTCCTTTAAATAGGGATTGATGTGCATTTATTGACTGGGAGAAATGAGACTGAATAGGAAAATAATGTGATTAGTGAAGAAGGCATGAGATGCGCAGTTTGGCTCTCAGAAAACAACAACACCATTCTATCATTTTTGAGAAATGTGTCCTTTTTGTGCTTTTACATACATCATGATTATGCACTTGCCTTCATTAGTGTCCTCTAGTCTTATATTGTTCCAAACGTCTTCTCTCAATTTTTAAGTCTCTTGATGGTTTGCCCCTTCTTACCTATGTCCATTGCTTTTTCTCTTCCCTCCTTCCCCTCCATCAAACACTAATCTTCTTACCGGTGGCCTGCCAAGGTCAGTTGGCACCTGGGTCCCATAAAGTTTTGGCACCACCCATGTAACCATAATAGTAACAATAATAGTCATGACATTACATGACATTACAACACTAACAGTAATACTCAATAACAACAATAACAACAATAGCAACAGCAGTAGCAGCATTGATGAAAAATGTCAAATAGGCCAGCAGACCTGCAAATGGCTAACAGTGAAAAGAGCAAGAGGAAGCATTTCTCATTACATTTATGCAATTATTCCAAAATCTAGACAAATTCAAAATCCAGACATCTTCCCATTCCAAGTACTCCAGATAAGGGATAATCAACCTCTGTGTGTGTGTGATACTCAACACACATCTGTGCACATGCATGTGCGTGTATGGGCATGCGTATTTATATTTAGTATATGTATAAATGTATGTATTATGTATGCAAATTTATATTTATGTATTTATAAATACCTTTGTAACTTCTAAATACCTTAGGTACTTATTTAGAAAGCTGGTTTCATGCTTATCTCTACAAAAATGGTTACTGAAGAAGAAGAAGAACATAATCTCACACACTTTGGAACAGGCGCAGAGCTTGAAAATCCTTCGGAGAGATGACAAGAGGTAACAGAAAGGCTTCATTTTGCCTGGGTAACCCGCAAGATAAAACCAAGCTAATTTTATTTAATGTGAAATTTTACGACGTAATACTTTGCCACGAAACCTCACCCCGTCAAAGCGAGCAGTCCACAAAAACAAAAGCAAACAGATGAGCCCCCACCTCCTAAACTGACCCCCGCCCCACAATTAAACCAACAATGATTTCACAGACCAGTGAGTTGCTCTGGTGTGCAAGTGTGCACCTGTGTTTACGCTTACGGGGCTAATCGTTCGCGCCTGCGAGCCCCTGCTCCACAGCCCTGCTCTTCGCCACCCCCACCACCTTCCCCGCATCACGATCGCCATCAGACAGCACAAGTTCACCCCTCTCTCTCCCTCGCAGATGATGCTTCTAACCATGATGACAACGGTGGAGAGGGAAAAAAGGTCTCAGTACCTGCCTACCTAAGACAAGTTTCTGTAAAGTAATGAATAGAGACAGCTAAGGGACCGTCCACCTGCACTCGCCTGCCTTTCGACTGCTTGAAAAGAGAAAGCCACCAGGGATCAGCAGAAGGCACTTGTCTGACAGGGCCAAGACAGGCTTCCTCCTCGGTGACAGACCGGGCCTTACCTCTTAAGCCTGACCCGCCGTAATTCCTTCACAATGCCACCGCGAAGCAGCTGACAGGAGCAGCTGCACCACCTAAGCGAGATGAATGGAATTTTTATAACTAGTTTCCCAAGTTGCATTTTACCTTCAAGATAATTTATGAGCCGCTCCAGAGCCTTGAAGAGACAATATGCTTGCCATAAAATTAACTGTAACAGTCTTGTAGGTTATAATTAACACTAGGAGGGTAGCACCAACCGGGTGAAACACATGGCATAATTGATAGAGAAACTGAAAATTAAGTGTTGGGGGGGGGAAGCCAACAGTATCATTGCTGTACATGTTGTTGGAGTTCAACCAGTCCTTTCTGGGAGGTAATTGCAACCCCCCCAACCGCAACACAATGTGCACATTTTCCTGATTGGGGAATGGATGAGTGTCCCAAGGAAGAGATGGAAAGAGGAAGGCATGCTTGCCAAGTCCACAGAGCACCTGGCCACCTGATCTGCACATTGCGCAGTTGGGAAGAGACATATGCATTGAGCATGGCAACATTGGAACATCTGGCATCAAGGACACCACTGACTAATGGCGAGACCTCACCAAATCTTTCATTGTCTCTATAAATGATGTCCTTTTTTTATAGACCTGGGGAAGGAGTCAACAGGATCGAGAGCCAGACTATTAAGAACCTGGACCCAAGAAGCTTTTGACTGTCAGGAGATGAATGCCCTCAACAAAGAGAAACATCAGGCCAGGCCAGCAGCATCCCTGACAGCCAGGAAGGGAGCAACACCAGCTACGGCTGGTCACGCAACACACCTAAGTTCTGAGGATGTCCTGGTTGCTTGGCAACAGGGGCAGGGCTGGAAGGGAAAACCACACATACCGAGCACTGAGGCATAAGTGTCTCACCGCTGGCTAATGACAACAGAGAATAGGCATATGGTCAGACAGCCAAGCTTAGGTGTGCAAGGCCAGTTCAGAACATGGGAAATCTTGTGCTTTTCGACCAGAGTTACGTGCTCCTTTGGTTGTTTCTGGATCGGTTGCCACGGGGACTGGATGGCGCTGTTCTGCCTACTGAAGAGGCGGCACAGAGTGGCCCAATCCTTCTAAATAGACACAGTGTAAAAATGCCTATTTACAACCTCGATACAAGCCAAAGAACCACCTAGCCCTCGCCCTTTCCAGTGTTATATCTTCCTATATTTTCAATACGGCTACCCTAGGTGCTACATGACCCACCTGAAATTGGCTTGTGACCCATCTAGTGGGTTCCAACCCACTAGTTTGACAAACACTGCTCTAACCTATGATCAGGGGTGTG
>JAJKFI010000011.1:832350-860813 GCA_029204185.1 Lerista edwardsae
GTGTGTGTGTGTGTGTGTGTGTGTGTGTGTGTGTGTGTGTGTGTGTGTGTGTGTCCCTCGACAAGATATTGAAAAACAATTTGATAAATGATGGAACAGTGTCACCTACAGGCAAGATAAGCAGATAATAAACCACCTCGATCCTCAGTTGCTTCCCTAAGTTGACAGCTGAATTTAGTCTTTATCTATAACCTGGAAAATACATGGCAAAGGAAATGAGTAAGATACACTGGGGACACCCCCTAGTATAAAATAAAATTACTACTCTTCATGTGTGGTAAATTGTCTCCTTAAGATAAACATACTGTACAGCTAGCGATTAATCCATTATGGGGTGGACAAATTGCTAACCTTTTCTCTCCAGGGCAGTCCTTCAAATCGGCCTTGACCACGATGGCCAAAAATCATCCTGATTAAAGGACTAACACAGCAGCTAAAGACAAATTTGGGAGTGTCAGAAGGATACTTATATCTCCTTAACAAGCCAAAAGTCCACATAAGTCACTGGCTTTGTGAAAATATTATCTAAGAGTCCACCAACATGGACATAGTGGAACATGGAAATAGTTAGCAAATATCCAACAGCTGTAAACATTCATTTACATAATCTAAAGGAAGTATTTGCTTAAAAGATTATGTTAGCTTAGTAGGAGAGTGCCCTGCTACTCAAGACCAGTTCAAAATTCAAGTCTCCGTGGGCTTTTCAGATACATAAACCAAGTTTCCAACTTGCACATAGAAAACTCACCTAGCGTAGACTTCTCCATTCTGCCCCACTGGAACGTTGGGGCAACCCTTAAGAGCAAGGGACATATCCATCTGGAACCATTGCAGGCATCACAGAATAGAGGGGCTTTGTGTGCTCCTCAGGAAGAGGACCTCACAGGAACAAAGAGCTTCAGGACAGAAGGAGAAAGGGTGGGTGAAGGGAGAACATGTATTCAATCCCTCATGAACCTCTCAAAGACCGTTCTGCTTCCTGTTAGCATTCTCTTTGTCTTCCTCCTCTAGATTTCTGACTGACTGCTTCTCCTGTTTGTCCTCTATCATTCTACAACAGGTTGCAAAGGTAGAGACATGTGCACTTGGTGTCCACTGGGTATGGGAGTAACTTATTCACTGCAGATATGGTGATGCACACCCCTGTATTTTTATCCATCCATCCATCCATCCATCCATCCATCCATCCATCCATCCATCCATCCATCCATCCACTCTCTCTCTCTCTCTCTCTCTCTCTCTCTCTCTCTCCCTCTCCCTCCCTCTCTCTCTCTCTCTCTCTCTCTCACTCAGGGGCATATTTAAATTTTAATTGGCAAATCCAACAACTCAATCACTTAAATGCCGCAGCAAGACCTACAAGGAGAGAGAAAATATACCAGAAATAGAGAATGCCACTCAGGATAATTTCTCCATCTCTTTCTCTAACTGTCTTGGCAATAAACTTCTCTTTCTGTCTGTATGCTCCCTACATCGTCTTGTCAATAACTTCATTAAGGTCTTCCTTCCACTCCATGTATTTCTCAATTTTCTAGTTATCCTCCAGGGTTTTTGCCTTCTTTTTCCCTTTGACTAACTTTAATATTTTAAAACACACCTCTGGCCGATTCTGTTTCAGCCTTCATCATGAGTCCAAGTAATTCATAGCATACTCAATAAAGCAATATTATATTTATCTGAAGACTTGCAGCAGCAATACAAGAGACTGCTTGGTGCCGTGAGTTCTGGCCTTTTTTCCAAGGCTCCCTTTCTCCCTAGGAATGGCTCTCCAGAAATTCCAGGGGGTCATAAAAATGCTGGTTTTCCAATGTCACCTTGGATCTTCTCCTCCTCCCTCCCACCGTTCTTGTCTATAAATAATATTTTAGGGGTCGCTGAGACCATTGCTTTAAAAGTAACATCGTAATGGGAAGGGGAACCATTGCGCTACTCCAGTGTCTATTGTCAACCTTGCCCACACCAAGTTCAGTCCCTGACATCTCCAGATACGGCTGGGAACGTCCCCTGCCAGAACGCTTCGAAACCCACTCCAGTCAATGTTGAAAAGCCGGACCCAAGGATCTGATACTGCGTAAGACAGTGTCTCATGTTCAGGCATGAGAAGCATATATAAAAACAAAGTTGGCCACAAGCAACTTTATCAAGCTGCAGGTTCATTAGCTGAGGTTACTCAGAGACCATCTAGCCTTTATCCCAATTACACTCAAAATGATGATCAATAACAATCAATAGCACCAACGGCCCTGCCGAAGTCAATGGGATCACTTCTTGGGAAGGTGAAGGTAATTCCATCTCCACTGTCATTTCATCCTAAACAACTATTTTCATACAAACTGTGCCGAACAGGTGAGTGTTTTCATGGAGATAACAGGTGGGGAGGCACAAAGGGCAGAAGAAAGCACAAATCATCATCTTGGAGGTAAGAATTCTTCCGGCAAACAGATTAAAAATAAATCTACTATATTTCTTCATTCCCCGGGCAGCCATTCCTTATTCCCAGTTGCAAAGCCAGTTCGGTAGTCCGAATGGACAGGGCAAAGCAAGAGTCGCACAATCTTTCCTCTTCCTTCTTCTCCACTGCCTCTGGCAGACACCATTGTCTTTAACAGGCCCGATGACAGCTGATGCTAATGCCACTTTGTGGTTCAGCTGTCAGATGATGGAGCTAACACACTGTCTCCACAGATTATAGATTTGTCAGCCCTGTGATGTACCAGGCTTCTGTCTTCCCAACAATTTCTGTTCCCTGCACTCAAAGAGTCCCAGTGGTAAAAGAGGGGGGAAGTCACCAAATCACCAAAAACCCAAGATCAGTCTCACTAGCCTTTGTGGGCTGCAACCACCGAAGACTGTGTACGCAACAAACCATTTGCGTGCCAGTTTTGGACACAACTCAGTGAATTATCGCATTTTAGGGAGTTGCTGGGAGGGTTGTTTGCCGAAGGATACAAACATGCGCGGCTGCTGTATTCATTTAAATAAAGTTATATACTACCTCAAGCCGTTGAAAGGAGATTATTTAAGTTGGCATACAGGCCAAAAAAATAAACAAACATAACACCAAGCAATAATTAGAAAGGATGATCAAATAGCCACAGAACTAAAATCAGCACAGCATCAAACGAATGCGTCCCAGATCTGAAACTAGCAGCGATAACACACAACAAGCTGAGCTAAATGCATGGGCAGATGCGGCTGTTTCTACTGGTGCCAAGAAGTCCGAAGAATGGGTGCCTGGAGGATATTTCACAGATATACTTTCACTGTGGAAGAGGCCCGTTTCCCAAGTGCTACCCACCTGAGCACAACAGGTGGAGTGGAACCTAGAGAAATTTCTGAAGGCCACCACCCGGTGATATCAAGGCATGAACCAGTTCAGAAAGATGCTCAATTCTCCTTATCACCAACTACCCAACTCAAATCACGCCTCGACCAAGTTCCTATTAGCCAGGGACAGGAAAGCTTATGGGCACAAAATTGTTTTCAAGTGCTAACAGCAGGATCAGGTGAGCAATTGTTGGGGGAAGTTGGAACTCTCCACCTCTCATTTAGATGCAACCACTTGGAGCCAATGTAGAAGACCCCACACATGGGGGAGGGAAAGCAATGGAGCTCTGCCCTGGAATTCTTCTGAGTTCTGGGACTCGGTCAAACACAGCTTTATTTGTTTCTGTGGAATTTGTTTGGGAATCTCATGAAAAACAAGCACAATGCTTATATGTAAAAAGTAAGAACATGAACTGACAAACTAGCTAAAGGCTACTGGACTCTAAACCAATTGTTCCCAGATCTTTTTCTACCGGCAGTTCCTTTTACCTACTGGGCCATTGGCTGCAGCTCCTCATTAGGACTATAATCGTATATACTGTATAGGATGGTGGTGTGTCGTGAACAAAGGAAGCTAGGCCTGGGTCTGACTCCATTTTGCAATGAGCATTCTTTTTTTTTCATGAGCATTCTGCGGCTCCTAAGGGAGCCACAACTCACAGTTTGGAAACCACTTTCCTAAACTCAAGCCTATATATTACATTAATGGGCATGCAGGGGGCCAGATTTGTGGATAACTGAAACCACAGATACTGGATCCGCAGATATGGGGGCCTGCCTGTATATTGTACTCTGTATGTTATGGAAGCAAATTTTTCTAAATCAAACATAAAGGCAATTTAATTTAGTCAATACAGCTGTTCGTTTGGCGCTTTGGAATTCTGCTACAGTAACCAGATCTATAAAACTATTTGTTGATCGTATTACATTTCTTATAAAACATGGGGTGGTTGTTTTTTTTGTTCTTCATTGTACTATTTCAACTAGGCAAAGAACACAGATTAATTCCTGCTCGGAATCAATAGCGTGACTCAATTAACACTTTTCCTGTTATCCACAGAATGAAATGAAGGAATAATTATTTGCTTTGGGCCACAATCTTCTATTAGCCGGTTCTTGTGTTTACCACACTGGTAAAGGTAAAGATTTCCCCACGACCGATGGTCTAGTCGTGACCGCCTGTGGGGGGCGGTGCTCATGTCCGTTTCAAAGCCTGTAGAGCCGGCGTTTTGTCCTAGGACAAGCTTCCATGGTCATGTGGCTGGCATGAATATACGCCGTAGTGCACGGAATGCCGTTACCTTCCCACCGAAGTTGTCCCTATTTATCTACTTGCATTTAGGTGCTTTCGAACTGCTAGCTTAGCAGAAGCTGGGAGAAGCAATGGGAGCTCACTCCGTCGTGCAGTCTTGAACTCCCAACCTTCCGGTAGGAAAGCCCAGCAGCAGTGGTTTAACCTGCTGCGCCACCACGACGTCACCACCACACCGGTACAATTATCCAAACCAGCAGTGCCTAAAACTTCTCATCATCCCCATTCTCCATCAGTGCCAAGCGTGGAGTAACATCCCATTGCCCCCCTGTGGCAGAGTAGTGGTTTTCCGCCATCTTTGTCGGGAGCTGATGGCACAGACCAGTGGCGCGAGAAACCAGCCCTCCGTCCTGTCTGCCCTGGCCCCCACATGGCTCCAAATGGCTCCATTTGGTCCAGGGCAATGCATGCACAATGGAGGTGGTAATGGGATGACATGGGGGGGCGTCATCGCATCACCTGGCCCCAGGTACCTGCTGCCCCAGTTACACTACTGTTTCTATAGTCAAACGCAAACACTTATTGCTGTTGTTAAAAACAACATTATTAGACGTTTTATGAAGTTTTCAAGTGCATATTAAGCTGCCGTCTCTAGTCTTCTCTTTGTCTTCCTGTTCATGTGATTGTTCCCTTCCACGGTCACCATTAAAACTTAATCTATTCCAGCTCCCCTTATGGGTCATTGATTCTATACGTACCATGGTTATTTCTAAATGCTTCCCTTTGACCAAAGGAGGGGGGGAAACTGAGCTGTCTCGGGCCAGATGGGCGACTTCACACTTCATTTATCAAACCCAATAGACGCGGTCCCACCTTCCCGCACTTGCTTATTGCGGTTAAACTTCCATACAATTTGGTAATAATTTTCATTATCGGACGGTGACCCTAAAAGACAACCACGGCTGCTGCTTTCTTTTTGCATGGCTGGTTTGAAATGCAAAGCTGCCCCCCTTTCACAGCCCGACTCTACAGTAGGACGCCAGGGGCTGCCTTTACTTCTCTAACAGAAAAAAAATGACCTCTGGCAAAGAGAGGTCAAGAAGGGGTCACTGCAGAGTAAGGCTCAAGCAGCTCTTTAACAGCTATAACAATCCGTCCGTCAGCCTCTATCTTGCAGAATAAACAAATGCCGGCCTTCAGGAACCTTCCGGCTGATTCTGCAAAGGCTCAGAGCGCATTCACGTCGCCACACCTATTTATATCCCGCTCCTCTTCCGAGAGGTATTGTGGTTCCATGCACTGGGGCACACAGAAATGGCAGGTGTCCAGGCCCGATTCTCAACAGCCAACAAGGTGCTTAGAAATATGCAAGCCCCACCCCTTACCCCTCCCACTTTAAATACTCCCCCTCTCCGCTGCTACAGTATTAGGAAAATGATAGCTTAAGCGTCAAACCTGGAGAAGTCACCAAGTTGGTTGGCACAGTTTTGCCTCTTGAAGTGGGACGTCAGGGGATGCCATCTCAGCCACCCCAATTAATTAACTTATCTGAAGAACTTGTATCCTGCCTTTCCCATGCCGAATCAAATGCCCAAGGCGGCTTTAAACCACACCTTTCACACCTTGGCTGGTTTGACTTAAATGGGACATCACAAAAGGTATGAGAACGGCCACTTCCCACTCCTGTAATTCAGGTGCTGTGTAAAGAACACAATTCTGCACACACAAAAGAAAGAAAAAGAAGAGAAAAGGAACAGTGGTGCAGTGATTTTCATCACATGAGAGTGCAAAGTCATGTACTGTTGCCATACAAAAATGCTCATCGTTTGAAAAGGCTGACTCTGCATTTTAATGTCTCCCTAACAAGGGCTTGTTTCTGCACAACTCACATCCAACACAATCAACACCAGCCCATTCAGCCACTACTATCATATTTGTGGTGGTGGGTTGGAGAGGAAAATTAGGAAACAAGGAGATTGGCTCTAGCAGGCTCCACACTCTCAATAGTTGTATTTTGTGTCAATGCACAGGAACATGATGCTCCTCTGCATCAGTGTTTGACAAACTCACAACTGCTCCACGGGTCCCCTTCCTACTTCAGCGAACCCTGAAAACACTGCATGGCCACCACGCAACCTGTTGAGTGCAGATGTGGTCTTGGGGGTTCGCTGTTACCTGGAACCCTTGGCAGTTTACCTACATGCCAACCCTTGACTTCACCTTCCAGGGACACCTGGAGAAATGTTTCCCAGAAAAGTAGTTCAATATAGAAGCACTGTTCGGAAGCTACCTTTCCCCTCTCTTTGGCTGCCATCTCTCGACTTAACCTAAATTTCTCCAAGTTGCATTATGCCGTCTCTAATGTGCAGTGCTAGATAATTAGAGTCATCTGTATTTAACTTCCAGAGAAGGGGAGAGGGGAAGAAAAAAAAATCTATTATCTAATCTAGCTGATCCCCTGATAGCGGTGCTGAAAGTAAAAGACTATAACCTATTGCCTGGCCTTTGACAAGCGCTAATTATTTCCTGTCGGAGCACATTTTTTCTCATGTAATTCCAAAGTACACAATGGGACTGATCTCTAAAACACAGGCAGCTCCGCGACGCATGTTTTATAACTTTCACCACCGCGTACACTCAGTGGCCTCTATCACCGGGGCCGCTGAGTTCCAGACATCTCGCTGAACCTTTGATGAGGGTAAGAGCGCGGGATATGGTAACAGCCTGTTTATGTGGATGAAGCTCCTTAAGATAGGTCAGGGTGATGGGAAACATCAAATGGAGGTGCGGGAAGGGAGGGGGGAGAGAACCGATTACAGTTATTCAATACTCTGGGGGCAGCGTCCGTTCCGAGCTTTCAAAGCCACCGTAGTCTTGAAATTTTCTTTCAGGTGCATGGCTTTAATGAGGCCTGCACTTTGTCTTCTGCTAAGTCTGCCGTCGCTGCCATTCTTCTCTTTCCCCACCCCAAACCGATGCCTGCGAAGTACTTAACATTTTTGCTCTAGAGCCTAAATTATGTCTACTGGCTCCAGCTTCTGGTTTAAATGGGTAGCTGTAAGGGGTGGGGGGAGAAAGCCAGAAAATTGCGTAACCAGAATCATTCTAATGGGCTTCCATTGCCTCCCATTCCTCTGTCCCATTGCTGCTGTTTCTAGCTGATTATCTATTTTGCTAAATTAATTCACTTAGGGAACCACATTTGTTACGATCCCCCCCCCCCAAACAATCAAAACTACAAAATCCTGGCTATTTTGCATTTAGTTGTCCATTTCTAACCTGCAGTGGTCTATAAAAACAAAAATGTTTGCATAAAGCTGTTGGAATCACAGAAGCTAGAAAAAGCCAAATGCCCCAAATCTGGTGAACGGAATTTGTTTGCAGACACCGGTGCAGCCAAAAGGTTCCGCAAGGGACTGGCCAGGGCCTTCCGCATGCGTGCAATTTAAACCAGAGAAATTCTGGTTCATAGCTGAGAGTTTTAGCTGCTATGGTACAACCGAAGTAGAGTGAGAGAGGAATAATTTCATTTGGTCCCTGGCACAGGAAAGGGGCAGAGGGTGCAGTTCACCCTGGGTACCAGCCAAAAGAGGGCGCTAACAGGATGCCAACCTTGCTTCCACCCCAGGCGCCCCAGCCTCAGACATGCCGCAGCCCAGTTGGCACAAGACTTGGTTATCACCAAAGAGCAGCAGACACACTTGCCACGGCCAGAGCCAGCACACGTGAGCACGCAGAGCACCACAGCCACCTCCTCTCCCTCTCATAGTGAAAGCTCAGCGACCCAGAAGTGACACGGTGATGTCATCACATCACCACCAAACTTCCAGGTTGCCCAGCTCCGCACTTGGTGACGCCACCCCTAGCGAAGCCGCTGTCTTGAGTGAGCGGGGACAAATGCTCACAGTCCCTTGATAACGTTGGTGGCCTTTTTTCTGCACCTGCGAAGAACAGTCACTCATGCAAGTTGCCTACCTGCAGTACAAATTGGTAACAATCCAGAAAGAACATACGAAGAGCCCTGCTGGATCAGGTCAAGGGCCCATCTAGTCCCGCTGCCTTTATCTCACTGTGGCCCACCAGATGCCTCAGCGAGCACACAAGACAACTAGATACCTACATCCTATTGCCATTCCCTTGCACCTGGCATTCAGAAGTAGCCTACTTCTAAAATACGGAGGTTGCACCACTCATCATGGCCTTCAGCCTGCGATGGACTTCCCCCCTAGAAATATGTCTAGTCCCCTTTTAAAGGTACCTAGCCCAGACGCCATCATCACCTCTTGTGGCAAGGAGTTCCACAGATTAATTACCTGCTGGGTGAAAATGTATTTCCTTTTATCTGTTCTAACTTTCCCAACACTCAATTTTACTGGCTGTCCCCTGGTTCTGGTGTTGCAAGAGAGGGAAAAGCACCTCCCTCTATCCACTTTATCCATCCCGTGCAGAATTTTGTACGTCTCAATCAAGTCCCCTTCTTTCTCTTCTTTCTAGACTGAAGAACCCGAAACGCTGCAGCCTTTCCACACATGGGAGGTGCCCCAGAAAATAACACACTGTCTCAAAAAGGAGTAGGCCAAAGTGAGAATAAACTCAATATTATTTGGCTGCAGAAATGGAACTGAAGAAGCAATAGGATAAAGATGTCTGCAGCCACCTCCTTTTTCTCAGTGGTTTCATGTCACATCAAGCGTCCTGGTTTACATACATGCTTCCTTTTTCTTTTTTAGGGTGAATTTCCTTTTCTTCCAAACTAACTCACCTTGCAAGCCATTCTTCCCGTAGTTCTTGTCGCTCCGTGAGAAGGGGCAAAAGGCAGCTGATCGTGTCTTTTCTTTGTTCCTCGGTCTGTTCTTTTTTTATTTCGCCGAGCAATAAACTTGTCTGGAGGGGGATGGAGGGGGGGGAGAAAAAGAAAACACTATAAACACTGTAATCCAAAAATAGGAAACAAAGCATAAAATTAATTAAAAAGCCCATAAGCAAATAGCGACAGTAAATCAATGGCTCTTTTTTATTACTGTTTCAGTGTGCGCAAATCAATACCATAAATGATAGTCAAAAATGACCACTATATATTTGGTGTTTAATCAAAGTACATAGAATGTAAAGGGAAACTTTAACGTGTCATTGACCTAAGTAATAGAATGGATTCTGTATCCCACATATCATTTGCTCTAGATAGAACACCTTTATTCTGCTTTCTATGGCTGAATAATTATTTAAATTTATTAATGTCACTTTCCCCCCTTGAAAATATGCTTTAGTCCTTAGGTTCTTCTTTCCCAGAAATAAAATGACCATTCAATAAAACAATGTTAGCAACTGAAAATACTGTCCAGATTTTGAAAACATGATCTCTCTTTTAGGGCACAATCTTAACCTGGAGTTAAGAGATTGAATAGATGTAATTCAACGTGTTTACCTATTGTGATTTTACCTTTGTATTTTAACCTGTACCTATGTTTATTTTTTACCCTTACCCATTACCTGCTTAATAAAAACAATTCAAAAAAAAATCTTAACCTGGAATTAGGCTGGCACAGTTAGGCCAGCAAAGTTTGGCCGGCACAAGGGAAAGCGTAAA
The DNA here is from genome assembly GCA_029204185.1 of Lerista edwardsae. Lineage (NCBI taxonomy): Eukaryota > Metazoa > Chordata > Lepidosauria > Squamata > Scincidae > Lerista > Lerista edwardsae. The sequence goes on from JAJKFI010000011.1 coordinate 842,517, forward strand.
GTATGTTTGGACCACTCTCGGAGTCAGAGAGGCTAGCACACGGATGTGTGCCATCCTCCCTCACTCTGAGAGTGGTTCAAGCATGCTTTGCGGTGGCCCTTGTGCTGGCCAAACTTTGCTGGTCTAACTGTGTTGGCCTAACTCGAGGTTAGGATTGCGCCCCAAGTAGCACCTGACTGGAGATGCATGTGAACATAGCTGTGCTGTCCTCACATTTATGGATAACTTTATTCCACTGACGCTTGAACTGTGGACAGGACTGCAATCCAAGTACTATGGGCCCAAATGTTTCCTCCATCCATCCCATTTTGTTTTTAAGAACCTGAGTTAAATAAAGGTTAGAAGGTGAAAAGATATGTCCTGACAGTCACAGGTCAAGGGTTCAAGAAATTCAGTTACAAAGATGTTATCAACTGGAAAAGTCATTTCCTCCAATCAACGCTGATAAAAAAAAATCTATCAAAAAGTCTACTGGAACCACTAACAGAAATGGGAAGGTCTGCTTTTGAATGCTATATGTCCTAGGCACGAAAGGTCGACTCTGAGTTCTTCATTCATTTAATGATCTTTAATGACAGATAATTGTCTACCCAGACCCGGTTTTTACCCAATGCTGAGTGACGACTTCAGCTATGTAAACTAGACTCAAGGCTGTTTGAGGGTCTCCCTCTTTCTCCCCAAGTTGGACTTGGGACGGGAGGTCAGGAGAACAAACAAACAAAGCATGCAGATCTCCCTAATCTCATTGGTCTCTCAACAGAGACATTTTGGAGGGTGCTAATGTTGAGGAACTGTTGAAGTTATCTTTCTTCTGCCGGCCTGTGCTGGCAAAGGCACATCCTGAAGGGGTTTAACAGGGAGATAACAAAGTGCACCATTTGTTTTCTCAGAATCACCACCATCATCATCAATAACTTGGTGCTCCAAAGAAGCTCTCGGCAATGTCACAATTTTGCACAGCCCACCTCTCTTGGAGAAGCACAAAAACAAACAAGACCCACTGACAGAACTGAACTAGCATGCAGAACGCTCCCCATTTCACTGTATTTTGCCAACAAATGAGGTTTTCACCAGGAGATCTAATGTACTCCTTAGTCTTTCCAAAGAGATTAGCAGGATAAACCCCTGAGCCCTTGCTAAGCTCTTCCCACTTCAAGGAAAGCAAGTCTAAAAGCCAGGAATCAATAGCAAAAAGAATAGGACTTCTTGTGTTCTTGAGGTCCACCTTTTCCAATCCCAGCTAATTACCATGTTTACACGAAAAAAAAATCTCAGTGTTAACCGTCTCTTAACAAAAGTTGGGCACAATTAAAGTACAGGCTGAACCTTATCTGTGAATGAGGGTGGGAGCAAAAACCCTGGGTTTTTTATCCATGGGGATTCCAGGATCGGAATCCCCGCGGATTAAAAGGCCCTACTGTATTTGATTTTTAAAAAAATAGAAAGGAGTTTATTGCTTTACTTTTATGACAGTTTGCACAGCACATTGGTATCATGGTCAGAAACAGAACTGCGACAAAAAAAGGTGGATGCAGCTATAAAGCATTTGATTAATTGTGAAAGAATAAAATAAGCTTGTAATCCAGATGTAATTAGCCTTGGGTACAGGGCCCGCCTTAGGGACATGGTGGCGCAGCAGGTTAAACCCAGCGGTATCATGCAGCCGGAACGCTGGGCGGGAGGAACACGGCGAGACGGCGAAATGGACCGGAATGCAATGGGCGGGCTGCCGCTCACCTGTTCCTCCCGCCCAGCGTTCCAGCTGCATGACGCCGCTGGTTAAACCGCTGCTGCTGGGCTTTCCAACCGGAGGGTTGAGAGTTCAAGACTGCATGACGGAGTGAGCTCCCGTTGCTTGTCCCAGCTCCTGCCAACCTAGCAGTTCAAAAGCACCTAAATGCAAGTAGATAAATAGGGACCACTTTGGTGGGAAGGGAACGGTGTTCCATGCGCTACGGCGTAGAGTCATGCCGGCCACATGACCACGGAAGCTTGTCCTTGGACAAAACGCCAGCTCTACAGGCTTTGAAACGGAGATGAGCATCGCCCCCTACAGTCGGTCATGACTAGACCATTCGGTTGTGGGGAAAACTTTACCTTTTTTACAGGGCCAACATTAGGAGCTGCGGGCCCCCTTTTTTTTATTTTTTTGGCCCCGGGTTCACAGCCAAGTTCTGCAGAATCTTAGAGATAATAAATACAATTTATTGTATTTATGTAGAGATAATAAATACAATTTATTCTAGACTTTATATCTTGATGGTAGAATGGAAAGCAATCAAACCATTCCCTTAAAAAAATACACGTGAGTTAACAGACCAAATGAAACTAAGCACATTTTAATATGAAATTGCTTATGAAATTGCTAGATTACCCAAACGTGGGGGACCCTTAGGCATGGAACCCAATTGGACGGAACTGGTCCAATTGGCTTAATGCCAATCCTGGCTGGGTAGGACATAGTATATGTTGGTGGCAGTTTGCATAATCCAGCAATGTTCTCTCCGCCCCGCCCCCCGCACGCCTGTACATGGTCAATTAAGGCACCTCGTTGACAACACTATGGTGGAAGTCACCAATATGTTTTCAGGTATCACCCAGCTATTTGGATGCAGTGCCCTCAAATGCTGGCCTTTTTTTTTTCTTTTATTAGCGCACCATGCTTGCTATCAGAGTTTCACTCAGCAGCTTCTCCAGGTCTCTCTACGTGTGTGTTTTAATGATGTTGAAAAATGGACCCATGTTTGTCCAAGAAAGCAAAAGGGACAAAGAGGAGGGGGAGGTGTGATGAGGAAAGGCAACCAAAAATATGTTTATAGAAGCCAGCTGACGCCAGCAAGTCCCCTCCATTCTGTGCCTTTTCTGTGCCGCTGCCCCCCTCGCCCAGGTAAAACAAAAACTGCCCACTTGGGTCGCTGGAAGAGGACTCCACCGATTCTGGAATGTGATTAATTGCTGAAGACACGGCCGGCCATATGGAGCGGGGAACGCATCAAGTAATTCAAACTTCTGTATATGATCATTTTGGCCCCTGTTGTTTTAATGTACAGGAAAGAGCTAGTATAGCACAGACCTGGTGTCTTGCCCTTGACAGCCCATTAAGAAATCTCACGGCACCTAGTTGGAGTTAGGCTGTTGGCTTTTCAATAGGAGCCCAATAAAACAGGAGCAAAGCTTTTCCAGCGAGTCTTAAATCTTTCACATACAGTACATTAACCACTGCTGCTAAAAACAACTGCTTTCTTATGATAGGAAATGGGATTTGATTTCTAGCCTCTGCATACTTACCGAGAGCCTTTTTCTGACCTTTGGAAGGTTTACAAAATTGTAGCTGTGCCCTCCCCCTCCCCACCTCGGCCGCTTTCTTCTCCACGATTTTCCAAGCTTCTCGCTGCGGTGAGCCGAAGGGACTTGTTTAAGGTTTGGTGTGTACATTTGGCTCATTACTAGTTGCAGTATTTAGGCTATAGGATGAAGATACACTCGGGCGAGGGGACGCAGAGGGGCAAGGGATTATTATTATGGGGCACTTTCTCTAAAGTCATGACAACAGCTACCTCTAAAGAACCTACAAAACAAGCAACAGTAAAAGAAAGGAGTGTGTGTGTGTGTGTGTGTGTGTGTGTGTGTGTGTGTGTGTGTGCGCGCGAGAGAGAGAGAGAGAGAGAGAGAGAGAGAGAGAGAGAGAGAGAGAGAGAGAGAGAGAGAGAGAGAGAGAGAGAGAGACTGACTGAAGGAATAACACCAAGCATGGATTTGCTTCCATCAAGGGGAGGGGAAAGTCTCACCAAAGAAACATGACCCTTCAGTTTATTTTGAATAGTTCTCTGCAGTTACTTCACAAATAAGAGAATTATTCTACTCTGCTTGGGGGACACTTTATCAATCAGGCACTGGGGTAAAATAGACCCGAACAAAAATCAATGGTTTGGGTTTGTGTGTTTAACCAATGAAGTCTAGTTGACAATGGCTCCAATTTAATGCAAAAGACAAAACAGTATTAAATTTATTTATTTATTTTTAAACCAAACTGCGCAAAACTGGTATCCTGCTTTTTTTTTTTCTCCCTAAGGGGAATAAAGGCAGCTCACCACATACAATTAGAGTGTAGTGCAGGGGTGGCCAACCCACAGCATGCCACGTGCCACTTTTTGATGTGGATAGTTTGGAATGTGCCACTCCACCTTAACGTTACCTTTAGCAATTATCAAAAGAGGGATCAACAGAGCAATCATCCCCAGGAAGGTTCCCCGCCACCAGGGGAGTTCCGGGTGCCACCCCCATGCCCGACTGCCCAATTGGGCAGCAACTGTCTCGCACGGCGAGGGCAGAGCCAGCCAACGACAAGCACCCAGCTATACACTGGAGCTCGGGATGACCACACTAGTGAAATGGAGTCTCCAAGCTCAAGGGCAGAGCAAAAAATATGGGGATATTGTTGTCTCTTTGGGACTTTCCAAAGACACTTGGACTGACTGATGATGAGACCAGAATGGTGGCCTGCACAGACCTTTAGCCCAGACCTGAAGGACTGGTCTCCAAGTCCATAGAACCAGAGCAAATCCAGCAGAGCAGGTGTGGCCGCCAAGGGTGTGCCCACCACCGCATTAGAAACTTGAGCAGCAAAGACATCACACAACCTGTATAATGCTCTGGTGCTCCCTTTGCGGTTTGTTTTACAAACAGATGGCAACTTTGTCAAACAATCCAGCCATCTTCCAGGCTAGTTTCCTGCTTGCCACGTATTTAAAGACTTAAAAAAAACAAACCCAAAAAAGAACTTTTGTTCACCTCCAAGTACATGTTGCAGAGTCAGGGGGAAAAATGCACATCAGCTTCAGGAATACACTTCCTGAAGCTTAAGTCTACCACTTAAAAATACTACTAATAATAGGAAGGAAGAAGACAAATCGGTTGCAAACATCTTTTTCAGACAGTTCAACACCAATTGAACTCTCTCCCTTTCAAGCCACTTCAAAATGACAGTGCTAAAAGGTTTAATCCCTTTCCACTAGTCCTTTTGGCAGCGCTGGATACATGTTGGCAGTAACAGTATTGCTAGCACTTTCTATTAAAAAATGTCAACATAAGGAAGGTTTTAAAATATCGTGTATTACTTTCACTTCCTTAAGGAATTCGAGGCTAGGAAATCTTATTCTCTAGAGCTGGGAGCTTCCTATCTTTTGGAATACCCAATGAATTGCTCAGATGAACGAAGAAATCCTTAAATATTCTTTCCTATCAATACAGGCATGCCCTGGTATCCACTGGGGTTCTGTCCTGTTGCAGAGGCGGAGGAAGAGTGTAGCCCGGGGTGGCGCGAGCCATGGGCGCTGGCAGCGGTGGGGCGCCATTGTGCAGAGTCCGTGGACTAACCCACACGCTGTCTGGCCCTCCCGCCCGCCAGGGCGTCTGTTCCACTCCAAAACGGAGCTATTCCGGGCACAGGGAGGCATGGCTGGGCGATGCATGGGGCGGGGCAACGTGCTGGGGGCACGGTTTCGTCGCCCTGCCATGGGCGCACTCGGGGCTTTGTTCGTCCCTGCCTGTTCCAGACCCCACCGTGGATATGTGAAACTGTGGATACTGGGGACACTTTTTTAAAGAAGCTCCTAGGGCATCCATATTGAAAGATGGGATGCTGGAAAGGGGGAGGGCTGTGTGGTTGTTTTCATTGTGTCAAGGTTGTAAATAGGCTTTTTTTCCCCTTTCTGATTCCCTTTGCTATTGGAAAATGGCTGAGAAATAACCCAACTTATAGTTGCATTCTCAGGAAAGCAGCAGGCTCTGGCATCACAATGACGGCACTTCCAGCCATGGCATCACTTCTGGTGGGTCACGGCCATTCTAAAAAGTGGGTCCCGGTGCAAAAATGTTTGAGAACCACTGATGTATAGGATTGTAGCCCTAATGGAGGAACCACAGCCAATGGCCTAGTAGGTCAAGAGAGATACCAGTCAAGAAAGTTTGGGGATCACTGCCCTATTTCTTCCCAGACGGCGGGGGGGGGGGCATTTAACATAAAATGATGCCTTTCATTGCTGTATCAGAGAATGTTGCATATACACAATGATGAGCAGGAATTTGAAGACGACTTCCACCATATAAACTTGTCCAGGTGGCTTCACAGATCCTTTATTAATAACCTATGGCTGGTGGCTACTGGACCACAACTTTCTCAGTGGTGGCAGCCCAATTATGGCATCCCCTCCCTGGAATCCTAGTACGACTCTCTGACCAACGACGCTGCAATGACTCTTGAGCCATATGTACTTTAGGCTCCTTTCCTTATGATCAAGGACCCAGCAGGGCCTCTAATTTTGCAGTAGCTACTTCCAGAGGCAAATCTAAGCATCCAAGCAGACCAACACTGCTCTGCACACTCACAACACATTGCTCTGTGTGCAAGAGCCACTACACGCAAGGAAGACAGAGGAACATGGGGTTGGGCTGTAGGCTCATGCTTTATAGGCAGACGCTCCCAGATATCATCTGTGGCACCTCTAGGCAGGGCAAGGAAACAGCCCCTGCCTGAAACTCTACAGTCAGTGTAGACAATCCTGAGCTAGATTGAGCAAGGGTTTAACTTGCAGAAGGCAGATTCATGCAGAGATAAATGGCAGAAGCTGCTACCAGGAGCCCACTCCCTTTCCTCCATGCATACAGTCTCCTCTACTCGGTTGGTTAGACAGGAATTAGGTTGTTAAGCTTCCATTTTAGAGATCCATATCTGAATTTCTCATCAACTGCATTAGGTAAACAAACAAGGAGGGGAAGAGAGGGAGAGGGGCTTTTGTTTTAACCTGATTAATGCAATTTGGGGGAGGGAGAGGGGGGGAGAAGCACCATCCACCGCTTTTGCTTCTGGCGTGAATCCTAACTGAAGTATAACTTCCAGTTTGCAGAGCCCTGTTCTGCTTTGATAAGCATATATTATTGGCTCATCTTCCAGAGATAATGGCTTCCTTTGCCTTCTCCGGTATTTTATACGTTCTGTTTACACAGAGGAACAATTGCAAGCCGAGCTTTCATATGGCTACGGAGGGGAGAGCATATCTTCAGCTGGCGTTCGCTAAGGCTGAGCGAGTTCTATGCCTTTTGCAAAACACACACACACTTGAAACACATCAAGGAGATCAATGGTTCCAAAAGAGAAGCCCCAAAATCCAACATTCATATTTATATCCTTAAAATGAGCAACTTTATATATACATAGATACACACACACACACACACACACACACACACACACACACGGATGACCTGGAAACGCAGAACTGCACTCTCTCAGTCGACACCAGAAGCTTTATACCAGATATAGACGTACAACTAAGTTAGGTGCCAGGGAGGTAGGGTTTGTGAAATGGTGGCAAAGGGGACCTGGCTATGAATTTGGAAGTCCTCGGGTCAAATTTTGCTTTGGCAGCCATCTCTCTCAGCCAGCGGCCTCCAAACTGCAAACCAAGTCAATCAATCAATCAATCAATCAATCAATATTTATATACCACTTTTCATCATGAAGTTCCCAAAGCGGTTTACAGGCAAATAATAATAACGTTAAATGGCTCCCTGTCCCAAAAGGGCTCACAATCTAAAAAATGCAGACCATCACCAGCAACAGCCACTAGAAAAGACACTGTGCTGGGGTGAAGAGAGACAATTACTCTCCCCCTGCTAAATATAAGAGGAGCTCCGCTTGGAAAAAGTGCCTCTTGCCCAGTTAGCAGGGGCCAAGTCCTGGCGGAATAAACATCCCACATGCGGCAGTAGCAAAGCCTTAACTGTTCCCACCCTGCAGCTGCTTTTCTTTGCCCTAGATTATTACAGAGATCACACCAGAGAACCACGGCCACTGCACATTACCCAGAAGGCTCTGCAGCCCTGACTTCCCAGGGAAGTGCCCCCCCCCAGTACAAGGCTCCGCAACAATCCGTCACAAAGAAAGGTGGCTGCGGATTGGAACAGTAGGACTTTACCACTACTGTGCCGCACCCGGAAGAATTCTTCCTGGTGCACTGGAGCTGGCCCGGGAGCCGGCGTTTGGAGGTGCCTGCTCTAGGCAATGTTAGGCAAGCTACTCTCTTGGCCTCAGTTTTCAATTTGCAATATGGGGGTAACAAAGCTCACCAATCTTACAGGGTGATGACAAGAGGGACCATAGCTCAGGGGTAGGGCAAATGCCTTGGCTACAGAAGGGACTTGGTAAAGATAAGCAGAAAGTATTCCAGGTCAAAAGATCAACATAGCAAGAAAGATCCTCTTCCCTGGAACATCAATCAAACCGGTCTGAGTTTTGGGCGCATAAGGTGAATGCCAGTCAACTGCATTCAAGGGACAGAAAAAATAACGCACTCCTTTGTGAGATTGGTCTTATGCCTTACAAACGTTCCTGCTTCACATCCTGCCTGTATGCAGCTTTGGGTACACATTAACACAAGCAAAAAGAGGGCACCTACGTTGTAGCCATGCCATGGGGTTAAGCATGCGACCTCACAGTTCGGTGCACTTGCGCCCAGGGGGAAAGAAAGAAAAAAGAAACTCTTGACAATATAAACAAGAATTACTGCTGTTGGAGAAAGGGAAGACAATTTAAAACAATCTGGGATGTTTGTTGGACAGCTGTTCATGGTTCAGCCCCGTCTGATCTCTAAAGACGAGGCGTGTTTTACTCCGACTCCTCCGATGGTTTAAGTGCTGATTAAAACAAAAGAAAGAGGCAGCAGCGGGCAGGGGAGCAGTTCGCTCAGCGTACGCCCAGTAGCGTCCCAGAAAATGCGCTCCTCCACGGTACAAGACAACGCCATCTGGGCACCTCCTTCCCAGCTTCTGGGGCACTATTGTTAAAATGACCCCCCCCCCCCCGCAATGTGGGCAAAGGAAAGCAAAAACAGAAAGAAAGCTCAGGGATTTTTAAAAGCTTAGAACAAAATAAACAGTGAAGTGGAAGGCGGGAAGACATAAACTAGAGCGCAGTCAGCGGCGTCAGGCAGCCGGAACGCTGGGCGGGAGGAACGGGTGAGCGGCAGCCCGCCCATCGCGTTCCGGCCCTGGGGGCGGGGAAGACGGAGAAACGGACCAGAACGCGACGGGCGGGCTGCCGCTCACCCGTTCCTCCCGCCCAGCATTCCGGCTGCATGACGCCGCTGAGCGCAGTCCTAACCTGGAGTTAGGCCAGCAAAGTTTGGCTGGCACAAGGGCTACCGTAAAGCGTGTTTGGACCACTCTCGGAGCCAGGGAGGATGGCGCACGTCTGTGTGCTGGACTCTGACTCTAAGAGTGGTCACTTTTTCGAACGGCATTCCCAACATGAGCGCCATTCAAAAAAGTGGATTCCAGCCTAAAACGTTTGAGAACCACCGTCCTATGTACCTTTTTATATTAGTCGCACCAACATATTTCCGAGAGCCGCGCATTATACGTCAAAGAGCTGCATGTGGCTCGCAAGCCGTGCCCCCCCACATTATAACCATAAAAATGGCAAATGTATTAGAAAATGCAAACACACAGACACACACAATTGGGTGACATAACCCAACAGTCGTTGCCTTCTCTAGCATGCTCCTGGATAAAGCAAGAAAGAAGCCTCTACAAAAACAACAGAGATCGTGGCTCCATTTCTCAAAACCACCATTTCCCGACCCGTTTGATCTTCCTACGGACCGTTTAGCCCACCGATATGCTTTTGCAAATGAAAAGCATTCACGGGAAGCTATTGGGAAGCGGAGTTTTCCTTGGGGATCGAGCACAATAAAAGGAAAGTTTGTTTCTGCCACGTGGGCCTACAATTGGGCTTAAGTGAACAAACCCACGGCAATATCTTTGGGCTTTGTGAAAGTGATACTTCCTATCCCCTCTCTTTTTTTTTTCTGCAGGAAGAAAGGAAGCCATGTATAAACAGAACAAAGGGAAGAGGCAACACAAGAGAAGCCACTCATAATAAATATTACAGTGAAAGTTTTGCTCATCAAACTAAGATTAAAAACATATTCTAATCTCCCGAGCCACCTCTCTTTGATGTATCCTGAAACAGAAAGCGTATGTGTTTTGTAAGATTTACAGCATCCCCAGTGGGAATAGTTTCACATTTCATTTTTCTCCCCATTTGAGATTAAGAATATATTAGGTGAATTCAACCCCTGATGTTTATTGTGTCAGACTGAGAACTTACTCAAAGAAGAGGATGCAGAATTTCTTTCTACTCAGCTATACCGGTGATATCCTCCACAAGATGTTTTTGTTCTCTCTCTCTCTCTCTCTGTGAGCAAAGATATCAGGGGGGTGGAACACATACATGCACACTCACACACACACCATCTGCTGCATGAGAACCAATTACCTTTAGGGTGCAATCCCAACCTGGAGTTATGCTGGCACAGTTAGGCCAGGAAAGTTTGGCCAGCACAAGGGCCACCGTAAAGCGCGTTTGGACCACTCTCGGAGGCAGGGAGGTCAGCACACAGACATGTGCCATCCTCCTTGACTCCGAGAGTGGTCCAAACGCCCTTTGCGGTGTCCTTTGTGTCGGCCAAACTTTCCTGGCCTAACTGTGCCAGCTTAACTCCAGGTTAGGATTGCGCTGCTAAAGTGATACAAAACTGGGACGTTCAAAATGGCTCTTTTAAAATCGAGCCTAAAAGAAGGGGTGTGTTGATGAGGAAATGTCCAGAGCCATAGACTTGTGGCACCACAGACAACCTGGCTGCAGGTCTTCTAGCCAGAGGCCAGCGCGACCCCCCCAATGCCATAAGAACCCCCAGAGTTCCAGCAGTGCTGCGATTGCTGTGGCACTCTCTGACATCCCTGGCTGCCCCAATCCCCGCCATGGAACACACCCCACGACTGAGTAGACCATTGGGAACCACTGCAATATACGGTTGACTACATTATCCATCGTGTTTGTGTCTTCTGTGGTTTGGGAAAGTCTCTTTACCTCCTCCTCCCCGCCCTGCCCCCCTAAAAAATCTAGGCTTATCAGGAAAAAAAAATCAGAAAACAATAGAAGCACAGATCACCCCTTGACGAGCATAAGCAAAAGTAATGAAGTCTGACGGAAGGTTAGGAAGAAAGAGGAGGAAAAACAGAAAGAATGTCTCATATTTGTACAAGAGAAACACAACTAACCACAAGCTGACGGTTGACTGGCAGACAGCGGCAAAATAACCTTAACCAGAAAGTCATGTTGAAAGCTTCAGTGGCCTGTGCAAGCGTTCTTCTTGAACACGGTTACGTTTTTTTTAAATAAAATAAAATAAAACAAATATGGTGTTTCTGCTTTCTGTCCTGCAAAGCAGGGCTAATTGCTTAAAGTGTCTGAACACTTTCTTTCCAGCCTGTTTAGTGTAGAGCACACAGCTTCCTTTTGCTCTGAACGCACAAACAACCACCATCGTGATTGCTGGAGTGGAATGGGGACCAAATCTGAACAACAGCCATGACAACTATTCGTATGAATATGTCTTATCCGTGAGTTAGACTCTGTCTTATCCATGAGTTAGACGTCTTGGCCCATCTAATTCTCAAGTCGTTGACTGATAGGGGCAACTTGGGGCGGGGGGGGGGTCAAGCTTCTGTTAACCTCAGAGTAGCTGGATAAAAATCTATACATTTAAATTTTAGTAGTAGTAGTAGTAGTTTTATACAACACATATTAAATGTTTATTATCCCTTATCTGGACTGCTTGGGAACAGAAGGTGTCTGGATTTTGGAATAATGGCATAAATACAGCGAGAACAGCTCCCTCTTGCTCTTTTCACTGTTACCCATTCGCGGTCTGCCGGCCTGTTCAACATTTTTTGTTTCATGTATGCATGTATACATTGATAGACTGGATAGACAGGAAGACAGATATATACCAGCACTTTACCAGAAAAGGAATAAAATATGAACAAAAACAGGAAAACCACAGGGACAAAAAATAAAACACAGGCAGTATCCTGCAGTTGGGGGGGGCAGTCACAGAGGCCTCCTCAAGGTAAGGGAATGTTTGTTCCCTTACCTTGGAGCTGTATTGCCCTGACCCCGATGCTAGAAAGGTGGTTAAGATTGCACTCCAAGGCACATCGACCTACTCACGGGTACGTGCACATGTGTCTCCATTTCAGCTTCCATAGGACTCAATGCAGTTTCCTTGGCCAGTTGCATGACCCACCAAAATCACGTCATGACCAGTGGTGAAATTCAGCCAGTTCTCACCTATTCTGCAGAACCGGTTGCTACTTTTGGGAGAGAGAAGAAAGGCAGCGGATGGCCCTGAAGGCCTCCCTGAAGGACATAGAACCGGTTGTTAATTTATTTGAATCCCACCACTGGTCATGACCCACTGGTGGGTTCCCACCCCACAGTTTGGGAACCACTGTCTTAGAAGGACTCCTGTATTAACTTAGATACAGCACTAATGCCAACAACTTGAAGCCAGTTTTTATTTATTTACACATGAACACACAGTTTAATTTTTTTAAAAAAAGAATTCTCTTTCCAGCTCTCTTCCAGTCATTCAAGAGCCCATTCCACCATTCCCCAATAGCCCTATAATGACACTCAACACATCTATACAGAAAAGATCAACTAATACAGGAAAGTGACAATAACATTATCGCAAATGTGATAAGATATGCATTACGTTTTGCTTAGCTGGCTTGCTCATGTAGGTTTTGCCATGACCGCCCGTTAGATTCTCCAATATCCACCCATTTGAGAGTGAGCGGAAGAAAACCCCAAAGAAGACCAGGCTGAACAAATGCAAAACATTGGAACAAAACTGTGCCTGCGGCCCCTGGAGAGCAACAGTACAGGTGTGAGGGACCCGGCGCAGCCGTCCAATTGAAGCATCTTGGCCAAAGTGCTACGCCTGTACATGAAATGTACCATGTAAGGAATCCGTTTCAATTCCCAGTCCCAGCTCAGGCAAGCCATCAGACAAGTCTTTTCTGTGCAATTCATCCCCCCCTTCTTCTTCTTCTTTTTTATTCCTACACACAGTTCCGGTGAATAATCCTGAAGCCGCACAGCCACAAGTAAGGCCCGGCTTATCTGTTCAACGTTTACTGCACGAGGCGGCAGGATAATAATTATTGGCTTTGCAGAAACGGCTCCACTTAACAGTCATTTTTGGCAGCCCTCTGTGGATCTGAAGCAAATTGGAAGTCTGAATAACTCAGAGAAAAAATAAAGAAATAAATAAACCACCACCAAGAAAACCAGGCAAAACCGTTTGACTGAAAGGTTACCTGGTCATATCCTGGTTCGTATCTTGTCCCCAGTGCCATACACCTGGCCAACTGCACCAATGGAATCATCGTGACGGTTTATCACTTCTGGACTAAGAAAGATTCTTGCTTCTTACTGAATGGCAGAATGGCAGAGGAGCTCATGGAACAAACAAAAGTGGGAACTACACCACTAACAGTATCAGGATTTTTAACACATGGCAGGTCTTGAACTAGGCGGAATGAGGGAGGGTCAAAGCCAAACCCAGCTTTGGCTAAAAGAGGTTCTTGCACAGAGGCCAGCCACACCTGCTTGGGAGCCCTTCTTTGCACCTGCTGGCTATCACAGGTCACTTGACAGACCCCTATAAAACTAGGGGACTGGGCTGGACTAGGCCTGCTCACTCATCTGAGTAACAAGTTGACATGTTCGTATGGAACAGAGCAATGGTTCCCGCAGTATGAACTGTGGCTCCCTGGGGAGACTTGGAAAGCTGCCAGGGGACCTGCAGAACGCTAGCTGGCTGGATTATTTAGCCAGCTAGCTAAATAAATAAACAAAACCTGCTGCCCTGTATAATGTATAGGATTGTAGCCCTAATGGGGAGCTCTGGCCAATGGCCCAGTAGGTGAAGGTAGCTGCCAGTCAAAAATGTGTGGGAACCACTGGAATAACAGTGGTTTCATTATCCGCGGGTGTTGAATCTCCCCCCCCCACCCTCCAAACCAGAAGTCACCTTTAAATGCTTCTGGGCAGCATTCTGAGGCCTGACGGGGCAGCAAACGCCCCTAGTACAGCCGCTAGAGGCAATCAAGTCAGCAGGAAAGTTGACTGTCACAAATTCCTCTGGGGTGCCTGAGTCGTAACACGGGGTTCACCTTGTTCCAGAGCATCCGTAATTCAAGCCCTTCTGGGAGACTTTTCCAACACATATACACTCTCAAGGGGGGGTGAACAACGCCATGCCAACACATGAGAATACACAGGTGGGCCTGCAAGATGCACCAATTCAGAACCCGCGGATTTCGTAATCTGCAGGTTCTGAACCTGCGGATTTAGGCCCACACTGAACCTTAAGCCAGAGGGTTTCAGGCCACCTGTTCTGCCTTATGCCGAGGCAGATAAGTAGTCCATCTAGCTTAGTATTAATGATACCTTCCACTTCTGTCTGGTTAGGGATGAATGAAAGTCAAAAATGGATGAATGTCAAAGCAACTATGACAGCATGTGTTCCCAAACACTTTTATGCCAATGCTATACTTGTAAAAAAATCTCCAGCCAATACCTTTTAAAAAAAATGTGTGAAGGGGCCTTCATAGTGAGATAGGAAAGGTTTGCTGATTGACCTTTAGACATGCACAGAAACTGGATCTGGAGAGATTCTGAATAGAGACTTTGCCTCTTCCAGGAACTGCCTTCGCCAGTTTCTCTCAATACTGCATTTCTAAGACCAGAACGGGACAAAGGACATGATTTTTTTTTCCCCGCCCCCGAAGTTGTGTTTTCAAAATAAATAAATTCAATTCTCATTTAAAATTCTGCAATCGAATCACAGCAACACAGTGCAAGAAAATAGAAAAAAATGTTTCGTTTACTTCAATGTTCAAAGTAACGGATAGCAGTGTGCGGGGGGGGGGGAGCTGGAACGAGGAGAGAGAGAGAGAGCAAGCGAGAGAAAAACCGTGCTCTGAGACAAAAACTGAGTGCACGAATGTATAATCCCAATGGAATAAACTGACTCTTGCTAGACAAGCTGAAAGCTGATTAAAATATTTCTCATCCTTTGGGTATGTAACAGCTTTTGATGATGGAGAGTGTATTAATATTCAGGCGAGCTGCTTGTCAACACTTCAGACAGGTCCCAAGAAAGAATCTGAAATTGACCAGGTTTTTCTCACTGTGCCAGAAATCTTTATGAGACAGAGTGCAGCACCCTTGCACCGTCAAGGAGCCAGAGATAAGAGTTCAGTTTTGCTTTTTAGACCTCTCGGCCAAGAAAGTAGAACGTTCCGGGCAGGAGAGTGAAGGTGGGGTATGCAAAAGGTTTAGCAAATGGTTTAGTGATGTTAAATGAAGCAAAAAAAGAGAGAGAGGGCGAGAGAAAAGCAGAAAGACAGCTTGATTTCGGCAGACATCAATGATGCTCTTATTGCCGATTGGATTTAAACCCGACTGCCGCGCTGCTTCCAGACACGCAGTCTCCAAAGTTAATATCGGAGAGAGAAATCTCCTAACAATAATTGCTCGAAGAAGCCAAGCCGAGATGCAAGCTTTGGTCTTCTTGTGTTTAACCGTTTCCTCGACAGCACCTTTCCTCAATGCAAGGAAGGTAAACAAACCTTTGTATCCAAAGGTGAACGTCCTGGGATGTCTCCTTCTCCTGCCCTGTCAATTTCTAAGTGACAAAAAAAAAAATGCACCGACAACACAGTGTATGCATAGAGTTAAGTGACTTCAAGGGTGAAACCAGGGTTAAATAGTCCTTGCAATAGGTAAAGGAGCAACCCCATAAGCAATGCACTTAACCCAACTAACTGTGAGTCTTGTCTCCTATCAGCCTAAGGCAAAATTCATTAATTACATGTTTTAAAGTTAGGGAAAATCTAAAGATCACTAGATAAACATAGCACTAATAATAGTGGGAGTACTAATACTAATAATTTCCATTGATGTAGCTCCATTCCGGTACATGGACTGTGCACAAAATGAAATGTGAAGTCTCTGCCCCAAGAGTCTACAGTTAAAATTATGACAAAATGGTGACAACAAAGAAAGAGGGGGGAAGGATTAGGGTAAAATAGAGGGTGCATATGCTATTGTTTCAGTGACACATACTTAAGTTTAATTGCAGCAGGGAACGTAGACAAAAGCATATGCCATGGGTAGTTGGTTTTAATGGAAAGGACTGCTAACACACACACAAACTCCCAACTGGTCAGATTTCCAAAATACAATGTGGCTGAGATGTAGCAAACAGTGGTTGTTTTCTTTATGTTCTCATCTTCACAACCTCTTCCATAACATAAATTTAATTGTAAAACTCCTCAGGTGTTTCGTGGGGAGCAGGTGGAGGGGTGGGGCACCTTACATGCAAGGAAGGCTACAACATTGCAGCTTTGTTTTGTTTTAGTGTAGGAAAAGTTGGTGAAGACTTACAGGGGTGTGTCTGTGACCAAGTCAGTCGAAGAAGAGGTGTTTGTAGCTATGCAGAGACAATGAACAGACATAAATTTCCTGCCTCTCCCATAATCCTAGAATTCAGGCCCGCACAATTAAACTGATTGGCAGGAGATTTGGGGCAAACAAAAGCAAAGACTTCTGCATCAATTAATTAACGTTTGGAATCCACTAACACAAGGTGTGGCAATAGCCATTAGCTTCGATGCTTGTAAAAAAGGGGATTAGGCAAATTCATGGAGGAGAGATCTAAGACCTAAGTTCTGAGACAGCAACTGGTTACTCAAAACTGCTTGAGGTTCAAGCTTAGACACAGCTAAGTACTTCAACCATACAATGCTATGTGTGTCTACTCAAAAGGAAGCCCCTCTGGGGTCAGATGGATTTACTCCCAGGTAAACGGGCATAGGATTACTGCCTTAGTTCAACCTCAATTTCCTTAAACATGAACCCTCGATGCAGGTGGCCTAGTCTACCCTGTCAGTTTCACCAACCACCAAACATTTGAGCCATGACCCACTGCTGGGCCACAGACCCACATTCTAAGCCCTGGGTCTTTGATGCAAACAACAACATCACAAGGGATAGATTTCTACAAGGTGTATAACACCACTTTGCTGGCTTTATGTTTAACCTTGCAAGCACAAGGAGATGGGCCTCCATTCATCTGCTTCCAGAGATGCAAGGACTTGGGGTGTAGAAGCAAGACAAAAGTACTGTTGCCACTTCGTAGGCTTGCATGAAGGCACTAGTTCATACTTTCCCTTTTTTCACAGAAGTGGGGAGGGTGACAACGGGCCTGCGTGGGGCTATCACGTCTCAATGATGGCAACAAGAATGTGGAACTTGTTCCCCAAGAAATGAAGGGAATTTCCTACCCCTCCCTTTCCGCGACCCACGTGACATCAGGTCATGACCCACCAAGTGGGTCCTGACCAGTGGCGGCATTCAGCCGGTACACTGGGCGGGACTTACCTTTGACCGGCAGTCCGCCCGTTGCGTAACGGCGCGTTCCGCCGCTTTCCCACCCGCCGGGGCCGCTGAATGCCGCTGCTGGTCAGGACCCACAGTTTGAATAACACTGATCTAAGCTACAGGTAATCAGCATAACACCACTTGGGAGACACTCCACTGCTTTCCCTTTGTAATTATATGTGTGTGCCTGCCATTGCATTCTGGAACAGTCCGTTTCGGAGGGGTGCCCTCCCAGATCTGTTTCACAGCTTGGGTAGCAGAATGCCCTGTACACACAGAGAGATCTCCACTCACGCACAGAAGGGTTAAGAGGAGGAAGGGAATAAGGAAAAAAACGAAAGTGCTATCCATCGGTTTGCTCTGATGTTCCCGTAGATATTGTCACTGGGTGTATCCTCGGTAGAATTCTATTCAACACCTCTGTCTTAAGTACAAAGCTGTAGGCTGTAGCAGCTTTCGGAAACATAAGTATCCTTTTTTCTACTGCACCGTATCTGTGTGTGAAATTCTCTAAAGGGGTTTAAGTATTTACCCTGAACACTATCAGACAGTTTCTAAATTTTTCCTTATCCTATTGCAGAAGGGAAAATACACACACACACACTTCAAAGAGAATAATAAACACAGCCCTTTGTGCTCCAAATCCACACATTCCGTTTTGGAAGCTTAGCTCTGGATCCTCTCGCAGAATGGTAAATATATCTATATGAGGGGGGAAGTTGAAGACAAGTATATTATTTTTCCAAAGCGGCCGTCATCTAGAGACAGGAGGGCGCTGAATTTCTTTCCACGTTTACGGAGATAGTCAATGCCGTTGCCTCGACTCCTTGGCCCTACACATATTTATTTGGAAGTAAGCCCCACTGAAATGGTTTGTGCTCAGTTTTTTGCATTAAACACACACACACACACACACACACACACACACACACACACAC
>JAJKFI010000011.1:891767-937110 GCA_029204185.1 Lerista edwardsae
CTCAAAGGTGAGTCACGCCCAGCGTACCGGGGTGAATAACGCCACTGCCTGCAGGGGCATGTCAAGAGTCTGCGGATTTTCAAATCCACAGATACCGAACTCTCAGATAATGCAGACCCACGAATATTCTATCCCCTCCACCTAAGTCAGACCATGGAGCATTTCAAGCACATAAGAGAGTGGCCCACTGAGCCATCACAGTTCCTGAGATAAGCGAAGGCACCATCTGCAATACAAGCAGACCACACGGCAATGCTGTTGCAGGACCGCACCACTTCAAGGTGCAGGTGAGGGAAGTCACATTAGTCAAGACTCCCTTCATTTAAAACAACAAAAATTTAAGCATCCACAAAAACGGGGAAAAAATGTAAGTGTCCCACTTCTATCCTACTTCCTGACCTTTGTGAAGGACACGAGTAAAGTCTTCTTACTCTACAACACAGCTGACAGTTCCCAGAAGCTGCACAATTTCAGGAGAAAATGGGTTGCTTGCCATTACCAATCTCTCAAGTGGCTTGCATACCATTACTGATCTTCTCAATGAGAAGACAGAAGTCACGGTTACATAGAACACAGCTTGAAAACCACCTCGTTCATGTCGATTTTTCCTCGGCCATTTTCTCCCACACATTGCAAGCTGTATCTCAAAGAATTCTAGATATTTCATAAAAAGGAATTAAATCAATCATCATCATCATGCCAGAAGTTCTCCAGCATACTAATCTTTTTTTTAAGCATTACCAGTTTGTGGAAGCCATCATCCTTGGGTGTCAAATATGGAAGCCGATTCTCTCCAATTTCTTGAAGGAGTTTCTGTTTCTAAAGATACAAAACAAACATTTGGCACTGAGTAAGAATTTTGTGATCAGAGGTATCATCAAATGAAAACCCTTTCTACAGGGTTTAAGACCACATTAAGGATAGACCTTCTTCCTAACGTCTCACCTTAACTTTGCAGGGAATTATCAAAGGACTAAGAGAATCACCTCCATACTACGATGAAAAAAAAAACTGGCTGAAATGTGGATAAAAACACAAAAATATCCCAGCCAAAAGTTTAGCAAAACCCTAAGCCGGGGTAAGTCAGTTTAAAAACTAGCACCTACCTCAGCTCACTTCCAGCTGGGTACTCCCACAAATACAGAGTTCCATGTGCGTGTGCACGCGAGTGTGCAAGAGTGCACAGTCCTAACCTGGAGTTAGGCTGGCACAGTTAGGCCAGGAAAAGGGCCACCGTAAAGCGCGTTTGGACCACTCTCTGAGTCAGGGAAGATGTTTGGACCTCTCTGATTCCGAGAGTGGTCCAAACATACTTTATGGTGTCCCTTGTGCTGGCCAAACTTTGCAGGCCTAACTGTGCTGACTAAACTCCACGTTAGGATTGTGCTCTTAGTTTTGTTGAACCCACCACAAAACTAGTGACTAACCCATGGAGCATTTCCTTAACTGCAGTTTGTTGATCCTAAGTGGACTGACAAGAAGGGCATTAAAATTTATGAAATAGGCATGTAGCTTGATCTCTCTGAGTTTACAGTCTTCTTTGGGGACACATTATAACCCAGACACAGAGT
Organism: Lerista edwardsae; assembly: GCA_029204185.1. Classification (NCBI taxonomy): domain Eukaryota; kingdom Metazoa; phylum Chordata; class Lepidosauria; order Squamata; family Scincidae; genus Lerista; species Lerista edwardsae. Next base: position 893,339 of record JAJKFI010000011.1, read on the forward strand.
AACTGCTGAAACCACGTGGAATTTTAACTCTCGATTAAGTTGGCGAGCAACACGTTAACATGGTGGGCGATTTTTCCAAGTCACAATACTCTTCATAAAACAAGGTTTTTATATATGTCTCGTATATCACAAAAGAAGACAATATAGGCACATTATTTATGGCACTAAACACACTGAAACCATTAGGCTGGGTTTTGCTCGGCTTCAAGCAGCAGTCTGGGTTTGCTTTTTTTTCCAAAGAAAAAGTTATTTTCGTGTTTGCACGATGAAAGGAGGTTGAGCTGGTGAAGAAAATATTTCAGAGGCATACAGTTGCAGGCAAAGGAAGGGAGGTAAAAAAAGATACTGACAATTTCTTTGTCAAATGTTAAGCTCTTGGCAAAAGCACATAGCATTAAAACGCACTCAAGTGGATGTAGCAACGACTCACATTTGATTGTCAGATCTGACTAAGCGAGTGCTCGCCAGCTTGATGTACAGACAAATACACACAGCTGGGTGGTATAACACACAGCTCCTCTCATATACAAGGAGCTGTCATGCACGTGTCAAATACATCAAGCTACTTGCAGATTCCTCCAAAACAAAATGAGAAGTGTGGGAGGGAAAAGGAGGAAAGGGAAATCAAAGACCCAAGCTTTGCAAACTTGCTGGGGTGGTTTGTGTGAACGTCGTGTTTACAGCAATCTCAACAGGTACAGTAAAGAACTTACAAAAGTGCGCTGCCTGGCAACGTTCTGCAAGGAAGATGCAAGGGAGGCTGAAGGGAACTCAGGTGCCGGGGTGCAAATGTAACAGGACAAGGATGGATTTACAGTGGGGGAAGAGGACTATGAACAAGACAGCAAGGGGATATTGCAGCGCAAGAAAGGCTGTGACAACTGGGAGAAGACACAGCATGATATCAGTCATTATTATTCATGCATTTATTTGTATAGTGCCAACCATATATGAAAGGTGATTCAGGGTGCAATCCTAGCCTGGAGTTAGCTCTGGCACAGTTAGGCCAGCAAAGTTTGGTCTGCACAAGGGACACTGTAAAGCACGTTTGGACCACTCTTTGAGTCAGGGATGATGGTGCACCTTTGTGTCCTGGCCTCTCTGACTCTGAGAGTGGTTCAAACGTACTTTGTCACTTGGGCCAGCCAAACTTTGCTGGCCTAACTGTGTTGGCTTAACTCCAGGTTAGGACTGCACTCTCAGGCAGAAACCATGACTTTGTCCTGAAGGCTCACAATCAGAAACAGACATAAAACACACATGCAAAAAAAGCTCTGCTAGATCAGACCAAGGGCCTACCTAGTCCAGCTTCCTGTATCTCCCAGTGGCCACCAGATGCCTCAGGGAGCACTCAAGACAACAAGATCCCTGTATTTTGTGGCACAAAGCAGTCAATTAACCATTACATTAAATCACCACATGGTGCAGCATAGCCAACAAGCCACTGGCAAGGTGACCAAGCACCTTGGTTTCAGGTTTCCCCCAGGAAGGATTTCTAGAGGGTGACAATTTGCAAAATGTGTGCATGTTTCACTCAGGTCCGCTGGCATCCAAACTATTTTGTTTCTTTTTTCTTCGCCCTTCTAATTGTCAAGACTGTAGAACACAAACAAGAAATACACCAGAGTCTGTTTGCCAACATTTGAAATGGATGAAAACACTTCACCTGTGTAAACATGACCAGAATGGAGAGAGCCAAAAACATACAGAACTTCCTTCACAAGGAAAGATGTTGTGGCTCAACTTGGTCCCTGCAAACTCACAGAGAGACAACAAATAAGAATACTCATAATATTTTCTATTACACAGAATTCTCCTCCAGCCAAAATAAGGCAGCAGGCCATTGTCAGGAACATACAAAGCAAGGTTGTTAACGATGTCAGAAATGTTGCAGGATAAGTATCCAACCCATAGCAGATGGTTGTGCTTTTAAACAGACAGGGATAAACTGTGTCAATAGGCACACTGCTGCTGTAAAAAAAAAATGGAAATGGCGTGTCTAGCACCCTTCTCTCTTGCAAAATTTCCCTGTGTCCAGATGTGTCAGGAGCTGACCAAGCAAGAGTTGAGAGTCTTGGGATTCTGCAAGTGTCTGTCTCACGTGGCGAGTGCTAAAATTGCAGCGTGCTCCCGACTTGTCCTTGCTCCTGACTTCGGGCTCTCCTGCCAATCAATACTGAATGGACCAAGTTGAAGGTAGCTTCTGTGCTGAAGACAACGCATGAAAACCATTATCAAGAATGTAACTTTGGGCGCAATCCTAACCTGGAGTTAGGGCGGCACAGTTAGACCAGCAAAGTTTGGCCAGCACAAGGACACTGGAAAGCGCGTTTGGACCCTCCCAAGTCAGGGAGGATGGCGCATGTCTGTGCTGGCCTCTCTGACTCTGAGGGTGGTCCAAACATACGTTACGGTGTCTCTTGTGCTGGCCAAACTTTGCTAGCCTAACTGTGCCAATCTAACCAGGTTAGGATTGTGCCCTTAGTGGCAGACCACATGTTTGCATTCTGGTTCAACCTCTGGCATCTCTGGGTAGGACTTGGAAAGACCCCTGTCTGGATTTCTGGAGAATCACCACCAGTCAATGTAGTTGACTAAAGTAAAGTAAAATAAAACCATCTCCCAAGATCTGGCCTCTTCCAAACTATGGGTACAATAAAATCTGCCCCATTTGTCATAGCACAAAGCAAAGTTGCTCCATGGTTCAGAGCAAAGGAAACACATTCCAATATAGGATAGTATTTTCCATGCACCCCAAAACATACATCATTTTCCAAGAGTATCTGCATTTGAGCATCATTTCTACATTAGCTGCACATGAAGCATACCTGAACCCTAAATCACTGAGCACCCTGGCTTGCTTTTTCTTTGGTCTTCCCAGTCCCACAGCAAAAGCTGATGAAAAGGTGAAGCACCTCAGGAATCCTATGAATATTAAGCAATTTTTTTTTTTAAAGGAGACATTGCACGCACTTTTTAATCTTCACACCCAAGAGCTCCCCAGAGTTAACAAGCCCACATTCTGTGATGGCTTCTTGACACAACAACCGATTGCTGTAATGAACTTTGTGTGTAATTTTGTCAGTTTGTGTTCGATGCTATTGCAGTGTGTGTACATTGTGTCCTCCCAGTTTACCCTCTCTGTTCGGTAACTATTGAAAATGTACTTGTAGGGGCTTGTCTGATGGAAAGTCAATCATGCTAATAAGCAGAATAACAATTCTGCATATTGAAATTCACCCAAGCTTGCAGACTAAATACATCACCGATTGATTCTCGCACAATCGTTTGTAAATATCAGTCTAGCCGCTAATCTGCCTTTAGTTGGAATTTGATTTACAAAAACCGAAACAGAATGCTTTCGGAGGAACTTGAACACCATGGCTTGATAGATCAGGAAAAAACCCTGAGCTCACACTTTTCTTCCTCCTCCTCCTCTTGCATGACCGGTTGAACAATAGTCCAACCCTACTGGGCTTAATGCCCGAGCTCTAGCCTCACTGCCAGCTCTGGGGGTGCAATCCAAGAAGTGACATCGCACCAATGCTACATGCTAGCGTCAGTGCAAGATTGTGAGCACCAATGTGGGGGCGCTGACTGTCACCCTGCCTCGGCACTAGAGCTCTTGGGAAATTGGCTCGAGGCCACCCACAGTTTGGGAAACCACTGCTATATGTTGCATATTATGGCAGGTTTTAGACAAGGATTTTGTGGCTCCCCTGGCAAGGAGCCATGGCTCACAGTTTGGGAACCATTGATGTATACCATTTCTAGTCTCTGATCCTAGGCCAATCTGGACTCCAAAGATCAACATCAGAACTTTTGAATTGTTCTTGAAAACGAATGGAAAGTCATGGCCAACCTTTAAGAACTACCAAAACATGTTAACACAACTCTCTACAATGCGGGCGGCCACATTCTGAATCGGCTGTCGTTTCTAAAGAGAGTTGCCAATCGAGAATTTAGTTTGGATTCCTTTAGGCCTTGCGCATCTCCCATTACAAATATCCACAATAAACAGAGTTATTCCACAATAAACAGAGATTAGGAAACACCATTTCTCTATGGCATTCTCCCCTTGGTATTCTGTTTAATTTCATGGAGGGGGGGTCAGGGGTCAAAATACCAAACTTCAGCCACTGTCAGAAATCATCAGGAATATTTTCAAAATTCTAACACACACACACACACACACACACACACACACACTACACAAGTATGCCTGGCAAATGCATGTGAACATTCAGTCTTAAAAATAACTCTTGGGCAATGGAGCTGCCAGAGCGAGGGAAGAAAGAATACTGAAGCGCCAATGGTATTCTGGCATTCTGACATATTGAAATTATTAACAAGATCAAGCCAGGCTAAAAGATTAATGCTCAAAGAAAGTTGACTTCTGGCAACAGAACGCGCGATGATCCCTTACACTAATTTAAGTCTACTCTAAACACTGCCTCCACCGAGAGTCGGAGTTCAGAGGTAAAGAGGATTAAAAACAGGAGCCCTCCATCAAATCTGATCAACGTTATTTGAATTTGTCTTCCACTGAAATGAAAACAAAGAAGCCCCTGTAGGAAAAAACAAGACCAAGAACCTGAAGATGAATGAATACCTCGAGCTGCCATGTTCCTATTACCAAATCGTTTATACAACTCTCTCGTGCTTTGATCCGGCCACAGGTAAAGAGAGTCGGATTTTTCCCCGTTTTCCTGACTCAGGAGGGTTTCCTCGATTTTCTCCAGTGAAGGGGGCACTTCCAGCTCCTCCCCACTGAACTGAATGGGGAAGCCTGCATGCACAGAAGCTCTAGAACAGGGTGTTAGATTTCTAATTGCTTGGCATACTTCATGCATCTGTGTACCCACTGATGCCCAGCAAAGTGGAAATTAGTACCGTATTTCCAATTTATATGTGGGGATCTGCGTAAAGGAGATCACAGGGATCGTACCCTTGTGATAGTCAAGAGGGAAAACATCACTTCTGGTGTTAATTTTCCCTGCTTGCATCTTCAACAGGTAAACAACCAGGCAATCGGGGGCGGGGGGGGGAGAATGTGACATGCATGTGTTATAGGGCCACATAGGACAAATCTTTCCCTGTGTAAGAGGGGAGCCAAGGGGAAGGAGACTGCATTTTCCTATTCTTCCTACCAAGTAAACCTGCTCTGGCCCTGTTAGATGTTCATATATGGCTATTAACATTTGTGAATGCAATCCACAGGTTTGACCACATGATGTGGGCCTACATACAAAGCACTGTGCATAGGCAAGCTTGCCTCCGTTTCCCTTTCCCAGCGAGAGGCTCACATTCTGATGGGGCAGGCATGAAAGACCCCTAATACAACTCCCAGGGTCTTTGCATCCAGGGATTTCCAGGGTCTGCCGCCCCAGCAAGCTGTGCGCCTGGCATTCTGCGCATGTGCGGCTGGCTGCAAAGACCCCTGGGAGTTATAGTAGGGGGTCTTTCGCACCATCCCAGGCAGAACGCAAAGCACTAGTCAAATCCCTTCTTAAGACACACCTTTCACACAAAGCTGCTGCAGTCCTCTTTCTCGACAGCATGTAAGTCAAAGTATGTGTGACTGCGACCATTGCATTCCTGTCTTTACCCGTCTCCATCTCCTTCCCTGCGCTGTCACTCTTGGGTTGCCGGACTCTGTCCCACATCTGCCTACTCTGTCCCCTGTGTGAATGGCTTCTACTGTTCCGCGGGGGATGCTTGCAAAGTCCCCGACTGCCTCTACCAGGGGTCTTCACGACCAGCCGTTTCTGCGTGGAACTCCGCCCACAAGGCATGCTGGGGTAGAAGACCCCAGAAGCAATTTGCCGCAAAGACCTCTGGAGGCTGCAGAACAATAGAAACGTCCCTGGCAGAACAATAAAAACGGGTCAAGCCCAGGACACTTTTCAGCGCTGCAGCCGTCTCCAGTTTGGTGGCCTCTGACTAGCACCTAAGGCCCTCAGTGGCAAGGATCTGACTTTTTTCACCCTATGTAAAGTACAGCGCAATTGACTGGGCTATATAAACAACATACACATTCAAAATAGCCGTAATTTAAACTGAGTGAGTGACAAAGAGGGTGTGTGTTTAAATCAGACTTCAACGTATTCCTAAAAAACTACATAGCGAAAAATGAATGTAATGTCCTGCACAAACTTGGTGCATTTTAAAAAAGCCTCCTAATTGTGGCGGAATGCGGTTTTGCAAAGTCATCTTCAATAAACACACTTTCCAATTTATGTTAGCGCCAAGACCCAGGTGCTAAGTGCTCTGGCTCGGGCCCACACCATCGGCTAAAGAGAAGATCAATAAGTAGCCCGAGCATTAAATTCCACATACTGTAGCTGTCAGGCCCATTACATAGTATTTGAACATCTTCACAGATGGTTACAAAATGGCTGCCTCTTGACATTTTTCACTGTGCAGCAAATGTGAAATAATGTCTCTCCACCCCCCTTCCACACCAGCCCCAAATTTTCACTTTCATCGTCAAGTTAGATTGAGGGCTATTAGAAATACAACTCAATGCGGATAATTTTACAGTTGAGTAAAAAAAAAAGTTATTTATCCCTTCATACTTTCTCTTTCTTGGCGGGGAAAGTCTGGTTATCTAGTTTCAGGGAGTTTATGGCATGTATAATGTGTGAATATGTTGGAAACAAGCACATGGAACTGTCATGCAGTGGATCATAGCATATAATAATAAAATACTAGAGTTGGAAGGGCCCTAGACATAATCTAATCCAAACATTTGCTCAACCCAGGTTACTGAAAAATCTGCGATGGACTCAGGTTGGAAATCTCCAATGAGAGAGCCCCCAACCACAGACAGCAGGTTGTTCTGGTGCCAGGCAGCTGAGGGAATCTTCAGGGTCTCTCCCAGGCCTTACTACTATAACTGGGCCCTTCTGCATGGCGGGTATATGCTTGACCACGAGCTATAATCCTTCCTGTGAGGATGAGCCTCTACACAAGCCTCTCCATCACTAGAGATCACTAGAGATACGGTAGGCCCTATACATTGCACAGGGTGGTGGGGTTTTCGTGAGGGTTCCACAGTCCTCCAGGGAGCCACAACTCATAGTTTGGGAACCACTGAGGGCGCAATCCTAACCAACGTTCCAGCACTGACATAGCTGTGCCTGTGGGGCATGTGCTGCATCCTGCAGTGGAGTAGTATGTGGAGGCCTCCTCAAAGTAAGGGAATATTTGTTCCCTCACCTCGGAGCTGCATTGCCTTTACGCCAGTGCTGGAAATTTGGTTAGGATTGCACCCTGACTTAAAACATAAATCAGTAAATTGACTAGGAGTTTAAGTCAAGTTATGATTCAAGTCAGGGGTGTCAAACGTAAGATTCTTATGCTGGATCCGGTCTGTGAACACTTAACCTACCATGTGTGAAAACTGGGCTCTCTCAACACTACCATTAACTTCTCTGTGTGACCTAGCCCATGTGATAATTAGGCATTCCCATACCTTGGAAATATGATCCAGATTTGTATATTTTCTGTCATTTGCAGCTAGTGAGTTCCTAAGTGAGACAAGAAGTGCTTATTCCTGGTCATCAACTGTTTAATGACATCACTTCCTGTTTAACGACGTCACTTCCGGCCCTTAGCAGGCATCAAAAATGCTATTAGGCCCACTGTATGGAAACCGCTTGACAACCCTAATTTAAGTCTACCCACCCAGAAGAATCTACATGGGGAAGCGACGTTATTGGGCACTGGGGAAGTCATGTACAGAACTGTTTGCAATTAATGCTCAGAATCTGCTTTATGTTACAAAAGATAAATTTTTGGAGATTTTCCCCCATCTGTACAGCTGTATGATGAAATCAGTCAAACAGTTAAAAATAAGAGTGACATGTTAACACGGCCCAAGAGGAGGGGGAGAAAGACAATGGCGCATTGATGTGTTACGCAACGGGAAGATCTGCAAAGGCATGTGCGACAGAGGCCAAACCAAGACACATTCCATAAAACAAAGGAATCAGTCTTCTTTAGTCAACAGTAAGAATGCCTGAAGAATACCTTTGTTGTTACACAACAACGTAGACATTATTGCTGCCTTTGGCTTATTGATCACACTAACAGATTTAGGTCACAGAAAAGGATACCCAGAAAGTTAAAAAAAAAAATCCAAAGAACTACTTTCATTTTCAGGCATATTGTTCCAGAAGAGAATAATAATTGCCTTGATGATTGGATTTATAGTCATTTGATTTGAAGCCACCACCTTCGCAAACTTAGACAAAAGCTTTCGGACTTAAACTTGGGATGCAATCCTAACCTGGAGTTAGGTCAGCAAAGTTTGGCCGGCACAAGGGCTACTTGTAAAGCCTGTTTGGACCAAGAGTCAGGGAGGATGGTACACATCTGTGCACTGGCCTCTCTGACTCTGAGGGTGCAATCCTAAACTGAGTTAGGCCTGCATAAACTAAGCCAGCAAAGTTTTGCCAGCTTTGCTGTAAAGTACGTTTGGACCACTCTTGGAGTCAGAGAGGCCAGCACAGAGACATGAGCCATCCTCCCTGATTCCAAGAGTGGTTCAAACACGCTTTATGGTGGCCCTTGTGCTGGCCAAACTTTGCTGGCTTAGTTTATGCCGGCCCAACTCCAGTTTAGGATTGTGCTATGAGAGTGGTCCAAACATCACGGTGTCCCTTGTGCCAGCCAAACTTGCTGGCCTAATTGTGCTGGCCAAACCCCAGGTTAGGATTGTGCCCTTAGATACACCAAGACCATTGTGGGAAAATATTTGGGTTCCGTTTCACTCCAAGCTATTTGGCCATTGGGGAAATTAAGGAAAAAGTGCCGAACAAGTCAGTTTCCTGTCAATGGATGTGTGTGTGTGCATATTGTTGTTTTTAAGTTAACCACTGAAGATTTAACTGCTCATTCCAAGTTAAGATGGGTCAAATCATCATTTTATAACTTTTGAACTCTAAAAGTAAGTTCAAGGTGAAAGGTAGTTTGATAATAAGCCATAATAAGATCCAAACTTCTACTCTTCTTCGGATACCCAGTAACTACAAAGGCTGAAGTCAAAATCCAGACACCTCCAACATCAACTAGAGAAAACAGTTTTTAACTTATCAATTTCCTTAAAGGATACAAAGGTGAATTTAAGCCAAAGGAAGGCACAGGTGTTAATGCGGGCAGTTCATGACCACCACTAACTTTTTCCTCCAGAGTGCACAGAATAAACTGTTTCGTTTGGTCTCACGCCAAAAGCAGAAATACAGTAAACTGCATCTGCGATTTTCATTTCTGGATAACTAGAAGATCAGATGAAAGAGCAAAGTTGTCCATAGCCTCGTTCCCTTTAAAATATACCAGCAAAATCCGTGTGTGTGTGTGTGTGTGTTGCCCTCTGTTGTCATCTGTTGACGTTGTGTTCTTCCCACCCCAAAAAAGTTAAAAAATTAACTTGTGTTGTGCTTGCAAACATTCACCGCCCAGTTACACAAAAGCTCAACACTTGTTTGCTTTAGACCCTGCGAGGATCCCGGAAGAGGTTAATGTCCAGCCGCTCGGAACAATTGTGCGGAAAATAGTGGTGTCGTACAGGGCCTGGGTTTTGACCCGCTTAACTTTATTCATAGAATGCACAATCCGTCACGTACAAAAACACAGAGGAAAAATGCGAGGCGTTGGTTAAGTGCCCCTGTTAGTGAGAAATTCTGCTAATTATTACACCAAATAAGCATAGTTAACAGGCTGGAGCTGTGAGAAGGGCATGTTTGAGGGCAATAAATGGCTGCCTTAGATGGAGATGAATATATTACACTCTGCCCTTTCACAATAAAACAATTTCTCTGACACCTAGAAACCCAAGCAGCTGGAGCAGGGAGGAGGAAGGAAGAACTGCCCGGGAATTTGCTCAGTACCGCAAAGTTTCATTGCCACCTAGTGTCAGACGCACACATTCCACTCGCCCTCAAGGCATGGAAGCAGAGGAGCTCGTTTCCATGCAGCTTGGCGAAACATTTGCCTTCTCCCTGCGCAACATGCACACCTAACAGGAGCATTTATGGGAACGAATTAACCTTGATCTCGCCGCTGCCACGACAAGAAGCAAAAGATGAAAGCCCCAAGCGGGAAAACACAAATGCAACCAAAAACATTTTGTTAGGGTTCAAACTGCTGCACTTTCCCAGCCCCTTAGATCAAGGGCTTTATTCTGCACACCCTCCTTGGCTGGTTGCAGCTATAAGGGGGCAGAGTAGGATTTTGATGGTTGAGGCTCTCCCTGCAGCACTCTCTATACTAGCCCATGAAATAGCCCAGCTTTCATTCCTTATTGATAGCAAAGTCAACACTTTTAAGGACAAGTCAAGCCTTCCCTCCATCTTCCCCCCTCTCCAAAATAGTTTTCCATTTGTCTGTCTGTCTGTTTTAAGAAATGCTTCTGCTAGGTTACTAAGTAGACATTTTTGAAGCCCACCACTGGTTTTAATGTACAAGATTTATTCTACATCATTTCTAACACTTTACAGGACTCATGGGACTAAATAGGACTGATAAGTATGCATTTTGTTTTTAAAATGAGTAGGGTGATTTAAATAGACTAGACATGACTAGAAATAGCATCAAAATATGGCTTCCATGTGTCTTCAGTCGTTTCTGCACTTTCAAAAATAGAACAGATCACAGATTATAATAAAAGTGAAATCTATAATCATCATATTCTACAAGACCAATACACTCTTGCAATGGATCCCAACTTGGGGTACCTGTACACTGAATGGCAGTAACTTTCTGGGGTTTCAGACAAGGATCTTTTTCCAGCCCTACCTTTCAAGATGTCAGGAACTGAACTTGGGACGTTTTGCATTCCAAACTTGCAGTCTACCACTAGCCTACAAACCCCTTCAGCACAGGGCCTCAAAGTGGGTGAGACTAGTGGCTAGGATGGATGCAGGAGCCTCTCCCTCTCTCCAAAGCTCAGATTTGATGCAGGTCTGCCACTATGCTTGACCCCATTGGGCTGATTTGATGGTACCTCCTTGCTGACTACTCTAAGAGCCCCAGAACTCATGTCTGATTGGCTTAAAATGAGCCAAGCTGATGTTAAGCTCCCCTCATTAGAAAATAGTCAATAGTCCAAAAAAAATAAATCAGAAAAGGAGGCTAATGGATTCATTATCAATTTATTATTGTTTGCAGAGACGTTATGAAACTGGTCATATCCATGTGGCCTGATCTCTGATATTAAGATGACATCAGTACTGTACTGGTTCTGCTAAAACCTCTGAAGGTTTTGAGCAGGTAACAATGTATTAAAACTTATATAAAGCTGCAAAGAGCATATGGAGACACAAATATTGCCTACCTCCATCACCAGCAAGCCCAAAGCCAGAACAATTTTTTTTTTTAAATTAAGATGTTTTGGATAGAGCTTTGGAATGGCCCCAAGGGACAAGAGAGCTCTCCAATTTTGGAGGGTTGCACATGGACATTATTAAACTAAGAATGACAATCAAAGTTTGAGCTGCTAAAGTCACACCAAGAAGGACATTTGTGTCCACACCCGAACCGTGGCTTTGAAGTGGGGATTTGGATCCCAGGAGCATCCGCAAAGCCGGAAGAAGGCATGATCAAGTTCTCTGTCACACCTCTTTTCCAGGGGTGGCAAAGCTTTCCACCTGCTGTTAGTTCACACCTTTCTCAGATTGAGCCTCGCCCCAGCTTATCTGTGTGCAGTTTCCATCACGGCCAAGCCCTGGTCTAGAGGCTTCAAGATATGGATCTCGTGACGAGTCAGACCTGGGTGTCACAACTCTTGTCCAACCCTATCTAGAAGATACAATGAGGAAGCATAATAACTCTAATATTTAGATAAATCACAGAGTACCTGTGGCATAATGACAGCATAGATAGCTATTAATGAACCATCAAAATAATCTTGGGCCAACTAAATGCTTGCGAAAACCACACATAAACAAAAGAATACACATGTTTTGAAACGAAGCATCATATCATAGCTACATTTTTTTTTTGCATTCTTTTTGTCCATGAGAAAACACATTAAAGAAAGGAAAATAGTATCACTTCATTCTGCCTGTTCACCTTCAATATTAATAGCTTGCTTTTAAATTGTGTGACATGACAGATGATTAAATCCAAACAGGTTTATCCCCGGAAGACAAACTTGATGTATTAAACAAAAACAACAAGTTCTCATTTACCTCTTGCATTCTTCTTTGCTATAAACCACAACTGCTTGCCTGACGCGTTTGTACAATCAACTTGCAACATAATGCATTTTCAATGGATCTGAGACAAAACACGATCTCTTAATGCCTCAACTTCTGATACATAAACTTTGAGCAGTGCTGAACAAAACAAAGAAAAAGAGAAATGGAATTATAGCGGAAAGAGAATTTCAAGCCACACGGACTTGGGGCAGGATGATGGCGCAGTAATGATTTGCAAAGCCTGTTTCAATGAAGCAAGAATGCCTTTGCTCTCTTCTCAATATTATTGTAGGAGGTGTGGACGGATGCTGGAGCGGAAGGTACTGCCAGAAGCTAAGCAGGAGAAACTGTAGTCTTGTTTTTTTGGATGGGAGACGGAATGCCAGGCTGTGACAAGCTGCTGTGCCTGCTGTGGCAGAACGGAGGTGCTGTTGAGCTGATGCACCAGCGTGGGAAGGTGTGAGAAGGCCAGGCGGCAAAAGAATGGAGTACGACCTTGAGGACCTGTCCAGGTTTGACCTACGATGGCCTGCTGAAGCTCGATGGCACGCAGACAGAGGAGAGAATCATCTGGGACTACATCTGGGACTGAGGATTCGGTGAATTACAGAATACTGTATATTTGTTTTTTAAAAAAAATGAAAAATATGGTTTAGACTAGCCTGTCCATGCAAGATGTCTTGGGCATTTACTTCGGCATGGGTGAGGCGGGGTCTAAATTATTCAAATAAATAAACACATTTCTCCCTCTTCAGTTGACTTTCTAACTTGACTTTCCATGCAGTGAATATCTATAGAAGGGATCTCTGTTAATTTCCATCTGAGGGCTTCTTTTTAATTGAAGAATTTGTATTACCAAAACCATCTCCACCTCCTGCCAGTGTTGTTGCCACAGTTTCAACATAAATATCAGCTTACCCTCCATCTTCAAGCTTTCCCTACACCAAAGATATCCTTTTAAAAGGTATCCCTTATTCTCTCTCTCTCTCTTTCTCTCTCTCTTTCTCTCTCTCTCTCTCTCTCTCTCTCTCTCTCACACACACACACACACACACACACACACACAGAGTTCACACTCAGCCAGCCACAATGCATCTGGCTCTATTCAGCTTGAAAATAAGCACACCCATCTCCATGCTCCTGTCAGGACGCTCCCTGCACATCTAAATATTTAATGTTAATACCATCCTTCACTCAGTGCTTGTATTGTCTGATCAAGCATCTATTTCTGTCTCTTAGATACACTGGAGGATAGATCACTTTTTTTTTCATGTCTCCTGCTCAGTCACATAGAGCTGCGGCTTCTCAAAAGTTCTGCAAAGTTCAATAATTTATCAACCGTCGCGCGCACACACGTGCATGCATACAAGGGCTTGCCTCGTCCTCCAGAACACGGAACCGTGGACTCCAGGAAACAACTGACATGGATTGTTGTTGGAACAAACAAAAAAGGCCAACTGTTTTCAGAAGAGGTGCAGAGTTGTTGTCCACAAAACAAAACGTCCACGCTGCTGACGGGTGCATCTTTCGCGATGGTATCGGTGACTGAGTGACATCTGATTTTATGACACCTAGGCTGTGTTTATTGCCTTGCTTTGTTGAGGATCTGGGGACAATTAAACTATTGTGATCCTGCAGAATTTACCAGGGAAAGCAAGAGCTCCCCTTCCAGAAGGTGCTGAAGAGAGTGACCAAGATGATTACTGGGCTGGGTCACCTTACTTATGAGGAAAGGCTACAGTGTTTGTGGCACTTCAGTCTAGAAAAGGATAATTAATCTGTGGAACTCCTTGACACAGGAGGTGGGGATAGCATCTGTCCTGAGTGCCTTTAAAAGGGGACTAGACAGATTTATGGAAGAAAAGTCCATTGTAGACTACAGGCCATGATGGGTAGCACAACCTCCATACTTTAGAAGTAAGCTATCTCAGAATGCCAGATGCAAGGGAGTGCATCCTCTCAGCTATCTCAGAATGCCAGATGCAGGTATCTTGTTGTCTTGTGTGCTCCCTGTGCCATCTGGTGGGCCACTGTGAGATATGGGAAGCTAGACTAAATGGGCCTTTGGCCTGATCCAATGGGGCTCTTCTTATGTTCTCACCAATACGGCAGCAATTTTCAACTGGTGTGCTGCAGAAGTTGGGAGAAGAGTCATTTTTTACCAGCACCATTGGGGGATGAGAGCCCCACCACCACCGCCACCCGCTGCGTGGTGTGCCTTGCCAATTGTCAAAAAACTGATGGTGTGCCTTTTCAATTTTAGCACCTTGCCATGAGATGAAAAAGGCTGAAAATTGCTGCGATAGTGTGTCATTTTAAAAAATGAGTCCTGGTGGTAAAACGTTTGCAAACCACTGTGCTATGGGTTTCCAGTTTATCAAAATATTAACTTGGACCACCTAGCACAAAAAAGTATCAATGAAGAACCTGAATTTGCGGTTGAATGATGCTGCCTTCCCCACTTTCCAACCAATAAATCTTCCCCGGTGGGGTTGTGTTGACTGTCCTCCGCCAATGAAAGATTTCCTACGCCAGCATACCAATCATGGTTGCCCCTCATTAAGCACGAACCCTTCCATCTCCGCTGTAGCCATACTAAACATAAATTACATTTTGTTGTAGCCCAAAGGTGATAGAGATGAGAGGAGGATAAACAAGGAATAATGCAAAAGCCGTCTGGGTCAGCCCATCATTATAGCCCTTTCAGAAGCTATTAATCTTGCGCAGAGTCAGTGGGCTGAAAATAATTACTTCTCCTAACCTGTGTTGTACACAAGGATGGCAAAAAGGACAGGTCAGGAAAGGTGCACATAATGTTTGTCTCCCGTTTAACAGCTTTCAGTGATCTTCCCTGTACATCTTTTGAATGCAATACTTCAGCTCCCGGCTAAGGAAAGCAGGAGACATCCACCAGAAACATGGGGCCGCCATCTCTCCTAAGTATCAACCTTAATGGCACAGTTGTTCTGTAGCACAGTGAAATATCAGTGTACGGCTGTGTTGAACATGCATGCACGACCCTACAGCTAGCATACGAAGAACCATTTCAGACACCCTGAAGACTTTAAGGCAGCACTTCCCAATCTTCTTTGTTCTGTGATTCTTACCCCACTCCCAAGCACTGCAAACCGTGTGGCTCCCAGAAGTGACCAGCGATGAGGTCATCAGCGGTAACTTCTGGGTTTGGAGGTGCGTGATGGAGCTTCAAACAGGGGTAGGACGCTAAGGGCAGGCGGGTGAGCTTTTCACAGAGTGCAAAACCCGCACACTGGAGGTCAGCCCATTAGGCTGTGCCTCCTATCGCCGTTTGAAACTCCACTGCGGATGTCATTACCAGCCCGCGAGACCACGGGCGAGTGCCTCGCAAAGTTCCAAGGTGCCATGACACACTGTTCGGAACCCCTCCTTTAAGGTGCACTCAGCGGAATGTTGGCTTGCCCATCTGGAAAGTCACAAGCTTCAGCTCCGCTAGGCTGGAGGACCAGTGAGACAGCAAGTCCTCCAAGTAAACATTTGGCTCTTCCTTTCTTTAAACTGCCTCCATCCGCAGTCAATCCTCCCCAACATCTCCTGGAGGTCTTAGAAACGCATTTCAGGGGGTGTCCTGGGCATCTGGCCTCATGGGTTTTTAAGACTCCGAGGGCGACGTTAACAATTTTTGTGCCCCCCCAGGTGCCCGATCCCTTAGCTATGTCATTGTTTTGTCTTCCCAAACCACCACACTGCAGTACGCTGCGCATGTAGCAAGGCTGGGGAGGCAAGCCCTGAAGTCCCCCCATCCCGGGGCAGTCCACCACTCTGACCCACACCAGTGCTCAGCTAGATTCCTTGGGAGATCTACAGGAAGGACGCAACAACAGTATCGGCTCTCATACAGTCACTAACAATCCAAGGAAGCTATTTACCAGCATCCCGCCTTGCTTTCAGTGCCTCGCGGGCCCATTACGGTAAAAGTTGTGCAGTGCGATGCGCACGTAAGGAAACACCTGTCACAGTCCAGATGCAAATTTAATTACTTCAAGTTAAACCTTGCAACTTGTCTAAGGGTCCTTCAAAAAAAAAGAGAGAAAAAGAAAAACCCACTGCAACTGTAAACAAGCACTACATTGCAATCAGGTGTCAAGGGCTTATTTGATCTCTTGCAAAATATGTCACAAATCACTGGCAGAAACTGGGTCGAGCGAGAGAACAAAGGGAAAATCTGTCAATGGACTAGGTAAGCTCATGTGAGTTTGCCTATTAGCGCACTAGATCTTCCTGCTCCTGTCTAATGCCGTCCATATAAAACAATCCCAGCCTGACAGTATTTTTTGTTATCTTGCATTTGATGTAATTTTGCTACCATAAGCAGAAATCAGGGGACAATCGGTAGGCTAGCCATAAGAAATGCTAAAGGCACCAAAATTACTCTACTAAAAACATCAACGGCAGCTTATTTGCTCACTTCAACATTTACACATCTTTGTTGCATGTTAAAAAGAGGGCAGGGGGAAAAGCCAATCTTAAGACAATCCCCAAGAGGTAACCAAATAAACCCCATCAAAATTGTTATTATGAATATGTAGATACTGCTTTTAGAGTTGTCACACGAAGCTCTGGTTCTGCTTGGAGCCAAGCTCAGAGCAGAGCAATGCTAGGGAAGCAACACTCTATAGAAACACATCTATTTGTCTTCCACATTCATATGTCAACTTAACAGAGGGCACATGGAGCATAGAAGCATACTTGGATCCTTACGTTCAGCAGCAGAACTGGGGGAAACACAGCTGGAGAACTATCGAAGCAAACAAGACTTGCCATGCCGCAAAGAGGGATGACAGCCTTTGCCACAAAACTATTTTTCCCCGAAACGTCATACGCACCTTTGAATGCACAAATTCAATAGTTGCTACGGTACTCCAGTCAACGGAAATGGAGATGCACTTTACAATCCCAGCTGAGTTAGGAATTCACTGTATACTGTGTGTACAATCAGCACAGTCTGAGATTAGAGGGTTGATCTTTATGAGGGCCAGGTACGATTTTTTTGCTGTCATCTGAATTAGCCATGGATAGCAGGTGTTGTGTTGTTGTTTTTGCCTACCCCTATTTGGTGAAAGAAGGACAGCGTGTCCAGTAGGTCTCATGCTTAAAAATTGGCCACGTGTTTAATAAAGTGGCCCTAGTTAGACCCAAGCCACAGTCTGGTGACTTCATTGATGGGTGTAAGGGTAAATAGGCTGTCTCAGAATGTCAGATGCAAGGGTGTGGCAATGAGAAGCAAGCATCTTGTTGTCCTGTGTGCACCCTGAAGCATCTGGTGGGCCACTGTGAGATACAGGAGGCTGGAATAGATGGGCCCTTGGCCTGATCCAATGGGGTTCCTCTTATCTTATGTATACAGTTAATCCTGTTTATATGCAACCTTGCTATCTGCTTCCAATCTCTCCCTGGATAGAGATCTCCAGGAACAAATATTGCCTGGACCATTCAGCCTAAAGGAACATTCTGCATCAGAACGTGGGCCTCTAGACTCCAGAGTCTAGGACAGTGATGGCGAACCTATGACACGCGTGTCAAAGCCAACACACCACAATGTTTGGGGTGACACACCAGCATTCACCAATGCCTAACAAAAACTGAGTTTGTTTTACTTATTTTTCATTTTTGCAATTATTTGATGTTTCTTTATATAATACATAGCACCACACATGATTAAACTGTATTTTTTGTTTAAATAAATGAATATAAAGAATTTTCTTTCTTGTTTGGGAGGGGGGTTGACACACCAACAGATTCAAGTTAAGCCTTTTCCTAAGTTCTGACACGCTGAGCCCAAAAGGTTCGCCATCACTAGTCTAGGATGAGCTATCCTTCATTCTTTGACATAGTTTAAAAAAAAAAAACACACCTTCACTAACAACAAATTTCTGCAAACCCACTGACAGCTATTACAGTACGCTTCGCAGTTCTAACATTCATGCAATTCTTATATATATATATATATTCCACCATTATGCCATTCACAATCACAAATAAAATCTCTTTAGCCACTTGCAGTTATTATAAAGCACCTGCTTTAATAAGTGCATAAAATGGATGCTCAGAAATGAACCCCTTTGTTTCCCAATCAGAGGGGGGAGAGGAAAGGGAGAGAAAAATAGTCTGTTTGACTATGCTACTTTGGATGAGTTTCATTTATTCATATACCTCAAGACCACAGTGGGGACACTCGGCTTCCTTGGTCTGGAACAGCCTTCTCTTCCTCCAGCTGCTTCCTAAACTGTGAATTCATTATGAGCAGGGTTGCCACTTCTATTTATCCCGTTCCACGGAAATGTAGGCATTACACAAAACGGGCGGCCCGTTCTTCGCATTATAAACTTGCATATGCGAAGTGGATGATGGCATTAACATTAATGTTTCCACAGTCTCTGAAGCAGGCAAATGAGGGATGGAGTAATCCCGTCTATTACTCAGTAACAGATGCAAATGAGAAAATTGCAAGTGGCATATTGAGTAATAATCAGGAGCCCAGGTGACTACTGTAACAATAGATCTCCACTGCAATCGTACTGTTGATATATTTAAGAAAAAGCCAATCTCTGATTATTATTTTTTAAACCACAGGCAGGCATTGGTTCCTCTGTTATGTTCCAGCCTATTACATTTCATATTTCACTTCCATTTGGGGAGGGGGGGAAACCAGCAACTAGATAATATGCTACCTTTGCAAATTCCATCTGTCGCTTTGCAATTACGAGCCAAATCACTGCGATTCACGTTGTTGCTGTATAAATGTAGCAAACTATATTTCCTCCAAGTTACAATTGGGAGCATGTTCTACGTCCAGGACCTTTTCATTGTAGCGAGCTCCAGATGCGATATGCACCATTTGTAATCTCGGTGTCAGAAAGTCACATCAGCTGTCAGCAGACAATCCAAAAGGTTTCTTGTTAACATTTCCAGACAATGTGCAACCCATGTGTAGGGAAGAGAATCTGCAACACCTTTCTCCGAACAGATATATAATTCCCCTTTAAAAGTACCAAATGCCACACTGTTTCAACTCGGGAGCAAGTCCCAGCTTCAAGAGAAATTACTCCCAGACAATTGGGCACAAAACTGCAATTTAAATAGCATTGGGGGGGGTGTAATATAATCTAGTGTTAGCTGGTACTATAATCCAAAGAGTTATAGTACCAGCTGCCTTCACATCCCTTCTTAAAAAATTCTGAAAAGCATTTGGTAGATAGTTTCCCTGTTCCACACTAACTACATTTCAAGAACCTAGAACTCCAGCGCAGATTTCTTGTTCCGGCGCAGTTTAGGATTGCGCCCCCAGGACTTTACACACACTGGTCAACATTTACTTATTGGTTGTTCAGACATTGGCTTTTAGAAGGTGGCAGCTGTCTCCACAAGCAAGTGAGCTAGAGATAAAAGTCAGTTTTCTTTATGAATGGATTCGCTATGTGCAAATGTGCTTATCCACAAGGGGCAGAATTGTTACCTACCTCTCAATATCTGCGCCTCCGTTCTCGTTGTCCGCTATGCAGAGACCTTTCAGAGATTGCAAGGACCTTCAGAATAGCACCTGCGACCAGCACCTGGCACCTTTAAAAATGCCAATGGAAGCTTCTGGAGGCCATGTTTAAGGGCCCGCACTGGTTGCAGGTGCCATTCTGAAGCTCCTTGCAGCCTCTGGAAGGGCTCTGCAGTCTTCAGAAATCTTGTGGCACTTCCTGCTGCACTCTGCTGGCTTCCTGAGGGTCTCTGCTGGATTCTTCTGATGGCAGATGAGGTATAGTACCCTTTGCCCTTAGGGTATTCCTTGCACCTAACCCCGTTATCTGCAAATTTGCTATCTGCTAAGTTTTCTAGGAACCTAGCCCTAGCGGATAACGAGAATCGACTGTATATTTTATATTAGATTAAAATGAAACCTGAACATTCAGAGAAGGATCCTAGACCAGCCCCAAGCGCACACACCCCGATACAAAACTTCACTGTACTTGTCTATGTACTTAAGCAAATCAGAGTCACAGCTCTCGTCTCAAGTGTTGTCATCGTGCTTGTTCGGAACAAGTTCAAGACAAGGGAAAACCAGGGTTAAATGGGGAACTTGAACCTTGAACACTGGAGGTCAAGAGATGGAATCTGTCGGCGTACGCCACATGTCTTCCGATAGCAAGAGCTCACACAATGAAATATCTCAGCAGCATTTTCTCTCTCTTTCGAAGCTCTATTCAGTACAGTATGGCAAGTTCCTCCCTTCTACCCCCAGAGTATACTTTATCTCCAGCCAGAAATGTCAAAGACTTTCTATAGTAAACAGAAATATCCTGGCCTCTCTTTTTTATTTTATTTTTTAATACACGCCGATACTAAAAAGGGGGGGACACACACAATATAATCTGCCTTGGGCAACTCTATCACGATTCTGCAATAGAAAGGTCATTTTCCTTTTATCAAAAAAGAGAATAGATCATCTCATTTTAGTACATGTTGACACCTCTGCTACTTCAGAAAAAAAAAAAAGATAAGGACCAAGTACCTTTAAGGTGTCTTAACCTCTTTACCTGATACAGATGTTTTACCGTCAGTACGCTAAAGCCAAAAAGGAGAAGCAAAAAAATGCGGCCTCAGAAATCAGCACCACGAAGGTCTTAATCTTTTAAACATGCCAACGCTTGTACTACAACAGTGCCATCGACCGCAGAGCTCTTAAGATGCTACCATTGGCTTGGTGCTAGAGGCCCAACATAGCATTGTAACAAAAATGGACATTTCTTTGACCTCCCCTTTGAAAAGGAGCGGGCATTGCTGATTATTTCCTGAAGAGGAAAGGAAGTGGGAAGGAATGGGAGAGGCCTGACGGAATGGGCAACCACTCTTAAATGCATTTGGTACATTTAAAGGGGAATTACCATGATACAGCTGAAGGCCCCTATGAAGCTCTGTGGAGCAGCCATCATTCCACCGGCCACAGTAAGTGAGACTGTGGGCTTTGGGGGAAGTAGAGAGCATGGGCAAAGAGAGGAGAGGGTAGAATTGGGCAAGGGAGGGGAACAGCCCTCACCACTACATCCTGAACCCCTGTTTCGGGTTTGGACACCCAACGAAGTGCTGCTCTAGTCTCCATGCCAAAATAGCCGGCGCTTGAGTAGCCCCATTGCAAATGTTGGGCTTTCCCTGGTGGAAAGAGACTCAGGTCCCCTTCTCCCAAGGGGATTCCTCCATTTCTGCAGTCCCCACATGATACGGTGGTAGTCGTTCTTTATACCACTGCTCTTCTCGGAGCTGAGCAGGTCGGCACGGGGCTGCCCAAATGCTTCCCTGCAATCGAATCAGCTTTGGAGAGTGAGGAACCCAATTTTATTTCATTTTTCAAGGGGAGAGGCAGCGAAGGAAAAACGCTGTCATGAAAATGAAACAAGGTTTCCACCCTTTCCAATTTCAAGCAAGCCTTACAAATCAGAGAGGCTGGCCCCTCATCCCTTCCTCACTGCCCTCCCTCTATCATCATCTTAGGGAGCACTCCAGGACGAAGATTCCTCTCTGACAACTAACCTCAGGCAGCAAGTACTCATCTGGCTGTACCACCAGCCGCTGGAAGGTTGCTAGGATGGGCAGATCAAGCCGAGAGAGTTTCAGCTGGCAGGACTATTCCAATCTCAACTGTGTGCTGTTTGGAACTTGGACCACAAGAGACAACAATTGGCTGCTTTCTTACTCCCACACACACACACACCAATGCACTTTTTTCCCCTCTCTTTTTAAAACACTACCCTGGTAACAGATTCAACCTCTTGGCCCTGTGAAAGCCATCTGAATACATTTAGCAAGCAAGGAACAAGAAAAGGGGGGAAGAAGAAGATTCCAATGATAAGATTGAAGATGTATTCAAAGCATCCTTTTTTTTCTTTTCCTTCTTTATGCACATTTGATCATTCCGTTGACAGCCCAGGAAAGTTAAGTACTATGGGCGGCTGCACATAGAACTCGAAACCTTGATGGAGCCCAATGGCAGGCTACTTTTGACAGTCAAATAATGGCAAGTGCGAAGCAAGCTGATACGCGTCAATCCGCGAACATCTCGGCCTGCTCCAACCACTGCACGGCGACTAAGCGGCGGGTCAGAGGTTGAGCTCGGAGAAGACAGCAATGAAGGGCAACTGTCATGCACCGATGCTTACTGTGTGGCGGCAAGAAGTGGTTGTCTTCGGGCGGACATGCAAAGCGTTTCCATTCTGTCCAGGCAGACACGTAACTGAAGGTCCTAAATGAGACCATTGCCAATTCATGAACAGGCCGACTGACAGGATGCCATTCAAGCTGTCCGTCTCCATGGGGGCCATTTCTCCACCACCAGCACCCCTGCTTCAAATTACAAATGCATGCAAAGTATACAGTTAAACTGAGTCTTTTGGCAGGATCTCTTTTGAAGACGGAGAGGCAGTGCGTTCTTTTTTTCTTTTTTCCTTTTGCAGAACTGAAAGCTTGTTTTTTATTTTTATCGCCACTAGCACTGAGTAGCCCAAGGCTGCAATCCTATGCACACTTTCCCAAGAGCAAGCCCTATTTAAGACAACAGGACTTACTCCCAAGTAGACAAGCCTAGGACTGGGCTCAAAACCAGTTTACATATAAAAGGTGGAATTTGTTCTCCTACCTCTACTCCTTTTTAGAGGTTCATACTTCTCAGTGTCACTGGTCAGGCACTGCCCCTCCCCAAGGGTACCCCCATCACCCCCCAATGGTTCACTTAATCACTAGAGTAGTAGCGCCCAACCCGGGCTTTTGGTCAGGACGCTATCCCCTAAAGGAGGATGCTATTACCCTGGCATGTCCGGGTTGTGCTGCCACCACCACTGCCACCGCACACCTGCAAGTGCCATGCTAAGGGCATCTACAGGTTCCTAGCCAGGTACCTCCCTTCAGGGCAGAAGGTCTGGTCAAGAGGGTTAAAGCCGCAGTAATTGCCCGAAGATAAGATCCGAAGGTCACTAGTTTGAAAACACCGGAAGCTTTCGGGTGCGGCAAGACCTCGAGAATGCAGCTGATTAGATCTGAGCTCAGCTGCCTGTGAGATGGGGAGTTGTGCTAGCTGGCCAGCTGCTCTTTGGTGAGAGCAAAGAAGCAGATTATCAGCTGGTGGAAGGCAATCATGCGGCGAGAAAGAAGGACTGGGCGATAAAAGTGTCATCTGTATGTAGTTGTTCTTGAAAGATTATAACTTTGTTTGTGATTTGTAAAAACCCTTGCGGTTTAGAAAATGCCTGCCTATGTAAACCGCCTTGAATTAAAGTCAAAGGAGCACTCTGATGACCAAGAAAGGCGGTATATAAATACCAAATATTATTATTTTATATTAAGGGGGCAGCATCCCAACAAAGCTTGGGAAACCACTTGTCAGAGACTGGCCTGGCCAAGAGGCTCTTGGACTGCCCTTCAAGCTGGCTGAGCCCTAGAGCTACCCCGAAACCTCTATTTTCTATGGCTGGGGTGAGGGAAGGAACAGAAACAGCTCCCCAAATTACCCAAAAGGTGCAGATTTTGACCTGGAACAAACCGACATTTACACTGCCATCCATCCACCACAGGACGTGGTGGCACAGCGGGTTAATCCGCTGCTGCTGAACTTTCCGACCAGAAGGTTGGGAGTTCAAGACTGCATGACGGAGTGAGCTCCCGTTGCTTGTCCCAGCTCCTGCCAACCTAGCAGTTCAAAAGCACCTCAATGCAAGTAGATAAATAGGGACCACTTCGGTGGGAAGGTAATGGCGTTCCGTGTGCTACGGCGTAGAGTCATGCCGGCCACATGACCACGGAAGCTTGTCCTCGGACAAAACGCCGGCTCTACAGGCTCTGAAACGGAGATGAGCACCGCCCCCTACAGCCGGTCATGACTAGACCATTCTGTCGTGGGGAAACCTTTACCTTTATCATCCACATCAAAAGCCAACCGCCTTACTGCCTGCGGAGAACCAACCAAAGAACAAAGACGACGAAGGGTGGGCAAGGACGTACAAGAGGAAGGAGCTTGCATTTTTTCTTCATTAAATTAATAATAATAACTAATATTAAATTCATTAAATTTGGCCTCATTCAGGTTTTTGTAGTACGTCTGACTTTGCCTTACTGGAAAAGAAGAGGGCCTCCTCCCCTCCCCCCACACCATACACTAGCTAATAAAAATATTTGAAACCCTGGCAGAGCAAGTGTGCGTGATTAGAGGACGGCCTTATTTATTACAGAACTAAAACCATGTTTTTGCACGGTGCCGTAGAAAGCCTAATCATTCTCATTAGATATTGGTTGGCGGCAATACTTAACGATTTTTTTTTTCAAAGCAACACTTCAAGAGAATTATGATTTCCAGCGGATGATCAAACGCGGAACGACGTTATTTTGCATAACACATGCCTACCTTATTCCAAAAATCAGCTGCGAACAGAGATCTGCATGCTTGTTTCTACATCTAAATGATGCG
Source organism: Lerista edwardsae (assembly GCA_029204185.1). NCBI lineage: Eukaryota > Metazoa > Chordata > Lepidosauria > Squamata > Scincidae > Lerista > Lerista edwardsae. The sequence goes on from JAJKFI010000011.1 coordinate 918,017, forward strand.
AACTCATTTAGCTTTGCCTGTATTAACATATAAAATACTTGAGGGAGGGGGAAAAAAGTATCTTGTTTAGTAAATGGACATGAATGCCTTTCATCCTTCAAATGAATCCAGGGTAGGCTTGGCGCTACGTTTGAGCAGGCAGACTAAATGGTAGCCTTTATGACCTTTCAAATAAATAGCACATCCATCCTTCTTATAAATGTGGGGGGCGGGGGAACCGTTTGCGCATGCTGGCACAGCTATGGGCCAAATGCATGGTTCTTTCACAGTCTCTCTTACTACAAGAGGAGGGGGATGATGAAAAAATTGGGTATAGGAGACACAAAAATAGCCACCAATTTGAAGGGTGGACCTAGGAGCCAGCAATGTCCATTTACCACACCAAAAAAGTAGCAGCCCTGTGGCCCTTCTCGGAAGCTTGGCAGTGGAGGAGAGAACATCTCTGCTACCCCTCCACACCAGAGGGTGCAAGAGCCTTCCCTAGGTATGCAAGAGCCAGCAGAGGTTAGGCTCTAGACTAGTGTTTCCCAACCTGGGGGGTCACAACACCCATGGCAGCAGGAAGTATTTTATTCCCCCTTAAGGGGAGCGACAATTCACAAGTGAAGGCAGGACAGCGCCAACGACAATTCCACGTTTGTGCCACTGCTGCCAACTAAGAAAAAAATTGGTTTTCTACTTACCCGTTGCCACAGTGCCATCACCACTTCCTGTGGCAAGGAGTTCCACAGTTAATTACCCACTGAATAAAGAAGGATTTCCTTTTATCTGTTCTAACTCTTTCAACCCCCAATTTAAGTGGAATTTAAGCGGACGTTGCCTGGTTCTGGTGTTGAGAGAGAGGGAAAAGAACATATCTCTATCTACTCTATCCATCCCATGCATAATTTTGTACATGTCCCCCCTCAGGCCCCTCTTTTGCAGGCTGAAAAGAGCCTTTTTCTTTTTTAGTGAAGGTAACACTCCCAACCAGCTCAAAACCATTGCTGGAGCAACGCTGTACACTTGCTGCTTTGTAGCCCAACCGCTTCTGAGAGCACCTGGAGCTGACCATGGTACTGATTTCTGGTGAACTACCTGGGCTCTGGGCAAGCATAGGCAGCACATTCTGTGGAGCCCAGCCCCATGTCGTTGTGCCCCAAGCTACACATTGGCGCAGCTCAAAACTGAGCTCCATGCAGCTAGGAGCTTGGTGACAACATATTGTGTCATTGCCGAGTGTCTGGAGATGTTGCTTCATCACTATGGAAGGTGTTCTTTTCCCTCACAAACAGCACCAGATCCAGGAGACATGCAGTAAAACAGAGTGTCAGGAGCATTTAGAACTGACAAAAAGAAAGTATTTCTTTACCCAATGTGTGATTAATCTGTGGAACTCCTGGCCACAGGATGTGGCTTTAAAAGCGGATAAGTTTTAAAAGATGGCTAGATGGCTTTAAAAGCGGATTGATGGCTAGATGGCTTTAAAAGCGGATTGGTCAGACATCTGGAGGAAAAGTCCTCCAAGCAATGATGGGTATGTGCAACCTCCTGGTTTTAGAAGTAAGCAGCCTCTGAATGCTGGATTCAAGGGAATGTAGGATACAGTATCATGTTGCCATTAGTGCTCCTTGAAGTATCTGGTGGGCCACTGTGATCCAGCAGGGTTCTTCTTATGTTCTTAGAGGGACGACCCTGAGATCTACGAAGGTGTTTCTACTAGTATAGCAAAGGTAGAGCCGGGTTTTTCTTGTGAAAGCTCCACCGGTAGCCCAAGAACAGGTTCATCAGGAGACCTGGCAAGGCTTCCCTCACCTGTGCTAGAAAAGCAGGAGAATTTCCTTCACCCCACCAGGCAATGATTCAAGCATTCCGTGCATGAAGCACCAGTTGCCTCCGGGTCATGAAATAATACTCAAAACTTTATAATCATTCATTGATTTAGTTTTCAGCATAGTATATCATTTGAATCCAATGGGAACATAAAGAGCTATTTGTGAGGTCAACCACAGTACAGTCAGGGGCTGACACGATATCGATGGCAAGGTGGAAAGAAATTGCCAAATACAGCAGATCAATACCTCGTTTCGCCCTTACAGCCTTCTGCCGACATAAAATATATATATAATCTTTACAGCTACGAAAATAATAATAATGGCAGTGGGAGATAAATGCTTCCCTCCAGCTAAACTATTTGATTAGCCGAGGGCAGAGGTGACAATCGCAACGGCACTAAAGTAACTTTATCACCTTAAATAAAAGTGGCGGGATGAGCAGCAGATAAAAAGGGTGAAATGAAACAGAGCAAAATTCAAGGAGGGTCGAGAGAAAGAAAGAAAAGTGTGTGTGTGTGTGTGTGTGTGTGTGTGTGTGTGTGTGTGTGTGTGCGTGTGTGTGTGTGTGTGCGCGCGCGCACTTTAAAGCAATGGAAGCATCTGCAACTACAGTAAAAATGAAGAAAAGAACTACAAATATTTTGTGTGTGCGGGTGTGTGTATGTGCAGGTGTGTGTTTGTGTAAACAGCTGTGCTATCATTTCTTATTTTAAAAGCTCTCAAAAATATTGTTGGTAAAGAATGCCTCTGTGGACATCATGATTAACCACAGTTTGCTTTCCTAAACCATGGTTGAGCACAGAGTCCTGGTTTCTAAGCTGTGGCCATAGCTTAGTCCCAAATCAGGAAGTGCAACAATGGTTATCAGCGCATTTGCCAAACAGGGATTGTGCCTCAACCATGGTTAAGTGATGACCAGAGATTGACCAGACTATCTTGATCTCCCTTTTGCCTGCCTTTGCATTAAGAAGTAAGATGAGCATTTTTTTTTTCCTTTTTGCCGGTAACATTTGCAAAGCAAAATGAGATGGATGTTAACACATTGCTTCCTGGTTGGTTCTACTTGCAAGATGCAAAGCGACAAAATGCAAGTGAAGTTTGCAATAAAAAAAAGTCCCAAGCAACTCACATCCTCCAAACTGGCCGACAAGCCTTGTATCTACAGATATCTAAATACCCGCAACATGGGCGCTTGCTTTTATTTACAACCCGCACGGTGTTTTACATCCAGTTTTACATCTCGCCTTTTAATAAATCTGAGCGCCCTGAAGTGCCGACATAATTCAGGCCATCAAGGCAGACATTTGCTCCTTAATTAAGTGGGTGATGTTCTGTTTAAAACTAAAAAAGACAACCTTGGGCTACAAGCAGAAGATTAAGCCCTTGCTCACTCGCAAAGGAAGATCCACATATTATCAGGGTTCCAGGCTTTAAATCATGAAAAATAAACCATGGAATTGTTGGTCTTCAACAGTAAGTAGAGAGTCAGGACACAGGCTGATTTGGATTAACACATTTTCAGTTATAACAAGTAATTTTACAGAGGATTAGTATCTTGATGGTCTGATCAATACGAGGCACCGCTGCCATTACAGATGAAGAGAAAATTACCCCTCTGGTAATAAACGGTGTGTGCGCACTGGTTCTCCTTCATTTGCAGAGGCCATTACGGTAATGGTCCCGGCGTTAACAGCTGGGGCAATTTGAACCGGCACCAGTGTGATGAATTTTAAAGCAGAAAACATTGGCCACACTCTCCATCTTGCGTTTCATTTCCGAATCTGCACACTGTTTATGCGCCCGCTTCCAAGCACAGGTGATGCATCACACCCAACACACACTATTTCTCAACGAGCTGTCTCGATAATAGCGTTGGGGGCCAATAATGTGACATCGGAGGTCCTTTCCCATCGGACTACAGCCATCAACGGGAACCTCTCCACTAGTTAATTCTCTTGACAAAACAAAAATCAGAACGTCGCGGTAGTTTTTGCTTGAGAAGATACAGAGGGCTGGACAGGATATACGCGTACAAGTGAACTGTGTAATGCTGAGCAAGACATCTGGTCTGGCCAGCACAGTGGGGTAACTAAAGAGGGGCTGGGGGTCAATTTCCCCAGGTACAAGGCCTTAAGGGGGTGCCAACCCACACCTCTGATGGCGATCCAAAGGCCTTAGAAAGGCACTTCAGCACAAGCCCTGTTCAGCCAAGCTAGTTCAGATCCATTCAGCTGGAAATGCCAAGGATGGAATGAGGGCCCAATCCAATGCAGCGCAGCGCTTGCGCTAAGCCCTTACTGCTGGCGCTAGTGTTGCAAATGTGCCATAAAGCACTTCTAATGTCGGTGGTAACGGCCTATTGCCAGCGATGGGCCAGCACCAGATCTCAACACAGAGCCAGTTAGCAGCAGTGAGCTCTGTTGGGGCTCTGTTGGAGGGTGGAACTGGGTGGGGAAGGGCAGAGCAGGGGTGCAACCAGTGGCGGCCGCCACTGATGGATCCTATCCTCCATGTCAGGTCACGCAGGCCACACAGAAGCCCTCACATCTGTGCTGGCCAAATAGCCAGAACACGCTAGATGGGGCCCATTGGCAGCCCGGCAGCCTTACCCAAGAAAAGGGAATGAACATCCCTTCCTCCCAAGGTGCCTCCTACAGCTGCCGCAGGATGCAGCGGTAGCTGTTTTGCTATTGCTGCTCCTACAGGGGCCGGGCACTTTAGGATTGGGTTGTGTGATTAGGATTGGCCAGCACAAGGGCCACCATAAAGTGCATTTGGGCCACTCCCGGAGTCTGGGAGGATGGTGCACGTCTGTGTGCTGGCCTTTCTGACTCTGAGAGTGGTCCAAACATACTTTACAATGTGCCGGCCAAACTTTGCTGGCCTAATTGTGCCAACTTAACTCCAGGTTAGGATTGTGCTCACAGTTCTTGATGCGGTTGTGCCATGTCAAGATGGAGATGGAAGGATACATGTCTGCCCACCAAGAATCCTCTGCATCATTAAGAGGGAGAAATCCTCTCCTAGCCCAGCTTCTCCCCTATAGGCTACTTAAAAAAAATTGTGCAGCAAATTACCCCAGTAGGACAATTCCAGCCCACAACGCACTCCAAAGTGGTACAGTCATACACTTAGATGTTTGATCACTTAATCAATTAATGATTAAACGTCTGTCCCAAGATGCAAAGAATCTTTTTGCAAGACACAGCAAAAGTCAAGGCGAACCCCCCCAAAACATCAGGAAGCACTTTGAGAAGCAAGAATAAAAACACTGGGTTACATTCTCAAGACAGAAATGAAACCACTGTTAACATACATTTACTGCACGAAAAAAAAATTGCCCTCAGGCTACAACTTAGATGAAGCAGCCACTCCAGTCAAGGAAGAGCCAACTGTTGTCAATGCCCTTAATAAAGGGGGTTAAAAAAAACACCCCTCTAACAGTCTGCTGAATACGATGCACAAAATCATAACGGACTGTTTCGGATTAACATGTTTTCAGCTGAACCAAGGCGCAAAGAGTTTGTTTTCACAATCATTTAGTGCAGTTCCATTATTAAGTTACTTATACGTTTTTGTTTTACACGCACAAAAATGCAAATATTCATAGAAGGTTTTCATTAAAACAGATAGACAGAGGAAGGCATGAAGCTGACCTACACAAGAAGTCTGTGTATGTCTATTCAAGTTCCAGTATGTTGAATACTGCCAGGAAAATTTGTTTAGGATTGCAGCCTTAGATGGAGTCAGACCAGTGGTCTTTAACTGGTGGACCCCTTTAAGACCCCTAAACAAGTCACAGCTTCATCTAGAATGGTATGGTCCCAACATCCGAGTAGGACATTGGGAACTGCTGCACTGTGATCCCCATTCATTTCAATGTATATTTTATTTTTAATATATTAGACTTAAAAAAAATTAGGGTAACAAAACGGGGGGAGGTGTTGAGTAAACATGCATTGACTCAGGCTGCAATCCTGAGCTCACTTACTCCACTGACAGGTAGAACTTACTTCTGAGTAACGATGAGCCAAGTGCGGCTGTAATAACCTTGTGCATGCTTGCGGCACTGACGTTCTGGGCAGGCGTGCATCAGGGTCTGTGAAATTGACACACTTTTGGCTGGAAGGAAACCCCAGGGAAGCTAGCAGGGCTCCTGCCTGAGACAGACTGAGCTGCAAGGGTGTCACCCAGCACGTGCTCACTGCACTGAAGCCGGAGGGGCGTTGCTTTTTGAACGAGCGCACATAGCAGCATTGCACGCTGCGAATCCAAGGCGCGTCTTCTGGGGAGCCACTGGGAACTCGTACTTACTCCTATGGAAGCGCTCATGAACTTGTGCTGCGAAGTAACACGTGGGTGCTGGTGGGGAGTGCCGGTGGGGAGGACAGAGAGTGCTGCAGAAATACTGGACGCCCCTGCTTGCAATCCCTGCAACGCCTTTCAATCTGGGCAGTGCATTTTGCTTGGAGGGGGTTTACCTTGGCGTCTTTCTCCCTGCTCCTCGCTCCAGCGCCTTCTCCTCTTCTCTTCATGCCGGCGCTGCGACAGCCTCGCATGCAAAAAGGCCCGCCGAAAAGCAGGCAGCCCAGCGCTTCGCTACAGCGCTCTTCCCCAGCCCAGATCAGCACAGCCCGCTTTCCTCCCACTGCGGACCACAAGTCCCGAGGTGCACCGCGGCGCCTCCGTCGTTGACGGCCGAGGAACCCGGATGCCGGTTTAGTTACGGCGACAGCACCAAAGCGCCCGGGAGAACTACCACTCCCAGCAGGCAAAGCGAGACCTCCTTGCAGCGAGGCCGCTGAGGAGTTGCTCCTTCTTCCTGCCTGGGGCCGGAAGTGGCTGTGAGAGGCTAGCAACGGAGGCCGTTGCTAACGAAGGATGCGGTGAGGGTGGAGAGGAGCCCGGGAGGACGGAGCAGCGCTGTGAGTGGGCGATAGGGGCTGCAGGGGGTCCAGGAAAGATGCTTGGTCTTCAACCAGAGGCTTGGCTCTGGGGGGAGAGTGAGGAAAGCGGGTGGGGGCAAGGCAGACGCGTCCATGCATCTGTGGGATTTGGGCTGCTCCCTATGCAGGCTCACCTGGGAACAAGCCCCCTCCTGGTCAACGGGCCTCGCTTCTAAAACAGGCGTGCGTGGGAGGCATTTCCCCACTCAGGCTCTTCTGTGTCCTCTCCACATTTACCTGGGAGTAAGCCCATTGGTAACAATAGTCTGTGGAACTCCTTGCCACAGGGTGGGGTGATGTTGTCTGGCCTGGATGCCTTTTAAAAAAAGGGGGGGCTGGACCTATTTCTGGAAGAAAAGTCCACTACAGGGTCCAAGCCATGACGGTTATGTGTCGGGTTACCAGATACAACCTGGGTCAGTGTGCATGTACCTTTAACCTTTTACCTGTTCCCAGGTGTTGCTTTTTAAATCCTTCCCAGTTGACCTGCCCCTGCCAAAATTCTGTCTTCAATACAAGGGTTAAAGGTATAGGCTCTCTGCCCCAATTTGTATCTGTTAGCCCTGGATATGTGCGACCTCCTAGTTCTAGAAGTAGGCTAGCCCTGAGTGCCAGGTGCAGGGGGAGTGTCAACAGGTGTCTTGTTGTCCTATGTGCTCCTTGAAGCGTCTGGTGGGCCACTACTGGAAAGGCAGACTGCATGATAATTGGGCTCTCCAATATCTTGAAAATGTGACCAAGATTTGCATATTTTCTGTCATTTGCAGCTAATCAATCAATCACTAGTATTTATATACCGCTTTTCAACACAAAGTTCACAAAGCGGTTTACAAGCAAATAATAACATTAAAGTTAAATGGCTCCCTGTCCCAAAAGGGCTCACAATCTAAAAGAATGGAGAACACCACCAGCAACAGCCACAAGAAAGACACTGTGCTGGGGTGAAGAGGGACAATTGCTCTCCCCCTGCTAAATTTAAGAGGACACCACTTTAAAAAGTGCCTCTTGCCCAGTTAGCAGGGGTTACTAATGAGTTAGCAGGGGTTACTAATGAGTTAGCAGGGGTTACTAATGAGTTCCTAAGTGAGAAAAAAAGTGTTTATTGACTTTTAATCATGACAAAAGATGTCATGCCCTGCTTAATGACATCACTTCCTCCTTAACTTCCTGGTTTTTAGCAAACTAAAAGCAAACCAATGCTAGAAATGTCTTCTCAGAAGTAAGCCCTCTAAACAGGAAACAGAAAGACAGAATCAAAACCCTGCCATTATGAGATTTTAAAAAAAAAAATGCACATGTGTGCGCATACAACAAATGTTCAAAAAGAAAACCACTTTTTTTTTCCAATGAGTGATCTAGAAGTAGGTTTTTAAGCCTTGCTGGCAATGTTGTCCTGAAATCAAAATGATGCTCTGTTTAAAAGCAAAACTACTAATTTGGATCCAAACTTACTGATGCAAACAGATAACAATTTCAACATACTTTCTGTACAAAATCTTTCAAATAATCCCATTGATTTCATACAAACTCAAACACTGTCAGGTTTATCCAGAATTAGAGCTTTAAATCAATGTTTCAACAAATCAATCCCAGGAGCATATATTTAACCATGCATTTATACATACAGTAACTTTGCCTCCAGAGTTGCCTGTGTGTGGTGGGGTGAAAGAAGAGTTCTTCAAGAAAGAATCTGTCATTACCTTTCATTTCATGTAATGTTGTTTACCACATCTGCTATAATTGCAATTTGAATTACAGAGAAACTTTTCATTTCTACTTTCTCATTGGCAGGTCAGTCATGTCTGCTGCAGCTGATGAAACATCAGAGGACCTGCCAGTGAGAGATGTAGGTCTAAATCTCAGGGCAATCGGAGGGCTTGAAGGTTTGTACCAGTTCAATTCTATAAACTCTGTGCACATGTGATCTTTAGATCAGCGGATCCCAAACATTTTAGCACTGGGTCCCACTTTTTAAAATGACACTCCATCAGCACCCACCTAGCTTTATGAGACCAAAAGAAAATTTCTCTTTACCAACTGCTTAAGCCTTTGTTTGTATCCTTTTCACTGGGGTGGGGGAGCCTGCCTTCTGGAGCATTTCTTCAGCCCCGCATTAATCAAATCAGGGCCATTCTGGTGGCCTTGCATTCTCCTTACCTGGTCTTTGATAAGAGCTGATTCACATTCGCCTACTCATGTGTAAATGCACATGTGGCTCAGTAAGGTTCAATTTTTTTGTCAGGTTGGAGGGGAGAACTTCTTCTTTCTTGAGAATTTGTTAGGGCCTGTGTTCATCAGATCGGGAGCATTCTGGTGGTGTTGTCTTCTCCTTGGCCTGCCCTTCGAAGTGGACCAAGGCACATTCACATACTCATGGTTAAACGCTCACATGCTGCTACATTTTGGTTTCTATAGGGCTCAATGCATTTTCCTTGTCGGCTGTCAGCTTGTCAGTTTTGCAACCCACCAAAAATCAGATCGTGACCCCAACCCTGCTGGGAGGCTCCAAGTATTAAACCTGGGACCTTTTGCAAGGAAAGTTCATACAACCTGAGTTCTTTGTGAGCCCATTATAGGGGGAAAAATAGCAACTTTTAAAAATGCATTCTAAGATTTGCGGAGCAGTTTGCAAATGATTGCAAAACCCAAATCTGTGTTTGGTGATGTCAGGATTTTTGTTCAGCTCTCCTGTCTTCTCCCCGCCAATACAGATGCCTTGATCTAACTTTCTCCATCTTTTATAGATGCACCATCAGCTCAGAATGTGAAGGCACGGCAAACGGTGTCCCGAATCAGCCGAGAGGAGCTCGAAGACCGATACCTTCGTTTGCATGAAGAGAACATCTTACTTAAGCAACATGCGCATAAGCAAGAAGACAAAATTAAAAGGTCTGATTGTCTTGTCCTCTTCTATAAGGTTGTTTCTAAAGCAAAAGATTTGGGGTATCTTCCTAGTATATGATGGTCTTTTTAGGGTATTTGCTAATTGGGCAAAAAGGCACTTTTTCAATTGCTGCTTCTCTTATATTTAGCAGGGGGAGAATAACTGTCCACCTTTATCCCAGCAGTGTCTTTTCTACTGGCTGTTTGCTGGTTTTTGTCTGCATTTTTGTAGATTGTGAGCCCTTTTGGGATAGGGAGCCATTATGTTATCTGATTTTCTCTGTAAACCACTTTATAAACTTTTTTGTTGAAAATTGGTATATAAATCATCATAATTGTTGTTGTTATTTAGTTGGGACCTTCATCCTGAGCAGTCCATTATCACCCGTATTAGAATAGGCTGCAGCATTGTCATCGCCTTCCCCCATTATTTAACCAGCCTTAGCCAATACAAAAGTTGTTGTTTTGTTGTTGTTGTTGTTGTTGTTATATGCACTCCATTTGTAGATAAGCTTTCTGTGTTTTTTCGAAACATTTAAAGCGTAGCTTGAAGGCGAGTAGCTTGCTTTGTGACATCCCAAAGCTATTAATGTTCCCTTCTGCCTCGCCTCGCCTTCCTGCACACACATACATACATGCACACTCACAGAAGGGCACACATGCACCTCTGTTCTTTTAAGTCACAAGCACATGAGTATAACTGTCCTAAAATCAAGGGAATCTTTTCAAATGAGTCTGTGTCTATTTTCAGACTCTCGTCTGGACCTAGCAAAACATAGACTCTCTATAAACGAGATACAGCCCTTGAAGATGTGCAGCCAATTTTGTAAAAATCTTGAACTTCTCTCCTTCATCAAAGCCACCTTTTCTTTCTTTGTATGCCAAGTCCCTCCCCACTCTCACCACCGCCCCCTCGCCTCCCCCCCCCCCCGAAATTCATACCCGAATTCATTGCTGGAAGTGTTTTCTGCTCTTGTATATTACATCACTCTCCCCCCCCCCACAATGAGCCCTCCCCATCTTTTGTTCTGGCTTCCCCTTGTTTATCAAAACTAAGAGAAATCAAAGGTACAACTCTTAGGACGCCAAAAGCAAAAAATTTGTATCCTTTTAGAACTAGATGAAAACCATGCCTCCTGCATCCAATTATATCCCACAGCTAACTGTAAAACCTCTCTTAAGCACACTGGTATTATTTGCTAAGCTTAAGATGTAACAAGGCGACATGAACTATTAAGAGCCTGACTTTACGCCTGCCCGCCTACCCGTTTTTAGAACTGAAATGTGCTCTCCCCGCTCCCCTACCCCTTTCCCTATTCTCTCTTCTCAAACCTTTATTGGCATTACGTATAAATAACAACGATAGACTGGAAGCGCCACACCAATGGAATGTGTTGCATATTGTAAGCATACATTGGCTGGTTTGATATCATGTGGGACTGTAGCTCTTCAACGTGGCCCCACCACATCCCCAGTCTGTAGCTATACTTAACAGTGTGCAGGGTTCCTCTGGAAGGTCATGCGTTCCAAATTTGAGCAGCATATGGAGTAAATATGTGTCCCTCCCTCTTTACCAACTTTAAATGATAAGCCTAAGGAAACTGTTATTTGTCAGTGCTATAAAGCAGATTGCTACCCCGTGGTTTCAATTATCTTCAAAGAGTTCTTCACAGGCAGTAATAGTTATATCAAAACCTGAAATTTATTATTCAGGTTCTGTACTGAAGTCTTCACAGTGATTACGTTCCTTTCAACAGAATGCTTTTTATGCTGGCTTCTTTTTTCTTTTACCGCCCCCCAATCTTATACATGTTATATTTCTCCCTCCCCCCGACCCCTCCTCCCCCCAGAATGGCCACCAAGTTAATACGGCTCGTTAACGACAAGAAGAAAGCCGAGCAGGCCGGTGGCGGCCCCAAGCGGCTGGGCCAGGACGTGGAGATGGAGGAGATGATTGAGCAGCTGCAGGAGAAGGTCCGGGACCTGGAGAAGCAGAACGAGGGCATCCGCAATCGCCTCATCTCCACCAAGCAGCAGCTGCAGCTTCAGGGGCAACGGCCCACACCCTATAGTTACGTCCAGGCGCGCATCAACACGGGACTCAAGAAAGCCGGCGAGGGCCTGGGAGGCCAAGAGCGGGCCAAGAAAGGTGCCCCATTCCAACCGAGTAAATGATAGACGTGTCATTTAGGGGCCCTGGGGTTGGGGAAGGCAATGGCAAGCCATCCCGTACTACCAAGTCTGCCTAGCAAACGTCACAATGGGATGTCACCCCATGTAACGGCTCAGTCAGTGCTTTGCACAGGGGACCAGTTTGCTTTGCTTTTAGGGGCCCTGGAAGTTTTACCTTGGGCAGAGAGGGCCACAGTGCAGCAACAAACACATGCTTCCTATGGTGGGCAGAGCTGCCATGCGTGAAAATAGCGTGCTGCTGCTGAAAGCTCTCCCACCCACTCTGAGCCCCTTTGGAGGCTGGGCAGGCCTCCAGACCTGGAAGTGAGTGGCTGGCGATACGTTTCACGTTGTTGCCCCTCACTTCTGGGTTGTGAGGACGTTGCAGCCTTAGAAAATTTGGGAACCTCCGATATACTTCATCAAAGGGAAATTGGGCTCAGAGGGGACCCCCTCCCCCAAGCTTAAAATGCACAGGCTGCCTTGTGTTGAGTCAGACCATGGGTCCATCTGTATCCAACACTGAATGGGTTTCTCAGCCTTATCTTGAGATGCCAGGAGTTGTGCCTGGGCCCATTGGTATTTAAAACCTGGGCTGTACCCCTGATCCGTGCTGTGGGGGCTGGACTTGGAGGACCTCTAACAAATTTCACTTCGCTCTCACTGAAGGCAAGAGATAAATGTTTGGGCTCCTTCCAGGTTTGTGGGGAGGCCAGGATTTTTTTCTTGCAGGGTAGAGAGTCTGTACTGTTGACAGAAACCCTCCTCCATGCAGCAGGCTGTTGCATGAGGCACCTCACTTTGCAAATATTCAGTTCAATTTCAAATTTCAAATACCTTTATTGGCATAAAACAACAAGACAATACACACAGAACTAAAAGAAAAACATAAAGACAGACAGAGGCAAACTGACCGCCCCAGAGCCACAAGGGAGGCAATTCCACCCAACTTCATATCTCGGGTCAGTTCATACCATCACCAACATCCAATAAAAGACACTTAGGCCAAAAGAGATACACAAGTCAATCAAAAAGGACAAAAGCAAACCGAAGCAAGCCAAAGCATCAATACCTCCAAAAGGTACACCAAGAGCATAAATATGGTATAGCATCAAGGAGAGGAAGTAGGGACCACCAGTGATTTGCGACGCTGAAAAATAAGGTTTAAAAATAGAACTATTAGGGAAGTAAGATTTTTATTAGTGCCGCGTAATAATAATCGCAGCTTATCAAATATTGAAGGCTCTATAATGCTCAGTATGCATGACAACTGTGCCACTATTTTTTTTAACGTTTGCATTGAGTATCTCTCTCTCTTCGTCACTCTACCCCTCTTCTTTTAGGAATGAGATTGCAGGACGTAGAAGTCAGACCTTTGAAGTCCCCACAAGCGTTGCCACCCAAATATGGACAGAACTTACTTGAAGAAGCAAGAGCAGAGATCAGAAACCTGTATGACCTTTTCTTTGTTTCCCCAAGGACTTCTGTCCCTTGTCTTGTCTGTCGGTTAACTGAGTTGCATGTGGCTCACTGAACTTTCCCAGTGGATTGTTCCCACTATGGCCCTGTGACCAGGTCTGCTTGTATCTTCCACATTCTGGTACTTAAATTACTTACAGCACAATCCCATGCATATTTATTCAGAAGCATCCCATTTTTTCCAGTGGGGCTTCCTTCCCTAGAAAAATGTGCATGGTACTGCAGCCTTCCTTAGCATTGCACCTAATTGTGTACTTTGCACAAGGTGCAGATGTGGCGGCCCTGCTTGCATAGGCAATGATTCGTGCTAACTGCTCTATATACCTGGGCAGAGGATAACCCCGAAGTTTTTTCTTCTTATGAGATACTTCTCTTGCCTTTCCACTCTAAACACAAGAGGTTCAAAGTAGCTAACATCTTAAATCAACAGCCATCCATACCAGTGAAACAATTTTTAAAGCAGCTGCAACAAAGAAAAAGCGGGGAGACTGTATCTTGGAGTGAGCCAGAAAGACCAGCAAAGAAGGGACCAGCCTGTTCTTCTAGAAGAGGTGGTGTTGGGGTTATCTGTATGAGGCTCTGATTATGGCCCCGCCTATCACAGGAACCTCCTGCCCAAGCTAACTCTTGAACCCTCAGTACCTCGTAGCAGTGCTAGTTCCCAATGCAACTTCAGAAAGTGGATGTTGGGGGGAGGAGCTACCATGGAGGGGTCTGGAACAGGGCTTTGTCCCAGGCATTACAGCAGTGCTCCCAGGGCAAGAAGTTCAATATCTTGGGCTCTGCAGCAGAGAATCCTGTTTTGCACATGTACACTATCTGCACTTCTGTGGCAAGGCACGCCAAGCCATTCCTGATCACCCTGGTGGAGGGGCAGAGGGGTGCAGGAGACGTCAGTCTGCTGTGCCCCATCCTCTTTGACCAGGCTGGGATTAGGACCCGGGTCTCCCTGGGGCTCCAGCCTTGACCTGCCAGGCCAGGCTGGCCTACCACAAGTTCACCAGCACTCAAATTAGAAATGCATGTTTAACAACCAGAGGTTGGTTCATCCTTGAGGTTTGCAGGAGGACAAGCCTGCTCAGGAATTCTGCCTTCAAAAAGGCTTGTGGCAATATAACTTGGATAGTGTAATTCTCATGATCCATACAAACCCAGGTGATTCCCCCCCTCCTTTGTAGTGCTTATAGGGGGGGGAAGCCACATCCTCAGCTTCACCACATTATAAAAGAATAAATTCTGCGTGTTTGATCTTGGCTTTGGGCACCTGAGTCTGTCACTTTCAATAGCAAACGTATGTCCACCGAAACTCAGGCGGCCGTATGTAGTCTAGTCAAGTTAATAGGTACCAACTGTAGTCAAATCACAAAAAAAGTTTTATGGCGGAGGAGGAAAAAAAAGTGCAATAAAGACAGACAACAAGGCTCTACCTTTGTAAAATGAAGTGAAACAAATCTGAAATTACTTGAGGAAGAAACTCTTTTTTTTTTCTTTAAAAAAATGATTGTGTGTTCCAGATGTTGCCAGGAAATGTGGACATCACCACGCATGAGGATCTTGATGTGCTGCTGCACCCCCCCGCCCCATCCTGTACTACCAGATTATCATCAGTGCCTGACATATTACAGCTGCATTGTGCCCTTAATGATCCTGAATTCTAGTAGCATGGGAGATGAGAAAGCAAACGTCTCTGCACCAGTGGTTCCCAAACTGAGGGTCCGTGGTTCGCCAAAGGGTCACAACCCAGTTCTGGGTGGGTCGCAAAACCGATGAGACAGATTAGGCTATATGCATCAAGGGTTAAACAACCTGCTACTTGGGGGGGGGGGAAGCACTGCTGCCCAATCATCATTCTAGCCACAAAGGCTTGAGCAGCTGGTAAAGTGAAACTTTTTTTTTAAGCTGGCTCCTGATGCTAAAAAGTTTGGGAACCATTGCACCATGCACAATTGTATAAACCTCTGTTCTGTCCCCATTGCGTGTATTTCTTTATTCCCTTTTCTAAATGAAAAATCTAAAAAAGCCTTTCCTAATGGGGAAAATAAATAACAGCACTCCCTTGATTTAATGGACTTGCATGGGGAAGCAATGTTGATCCCTGAATTTCATGGATTGACATAGCATTTCATGGTATCCAAATGCATTTAAGTCAGTGGAGAAGTTCATGCACAAAACAGTGTGACTGGCTTTTAGTGAAGTGGGAAATATTGTTGTTTCCAGGTCTGTTAAATTGAGTATTCACTGCAATTCTTCAAAAAAACAAGAGTATTCATATACATTATTTCTTTTCCTGTATTCTGTGATTAATTTCAAACAGTTCTCCATTCCACCCACAAATTTCTCACAGAAGAAAGAGGCTAGTCCAAAATAACCATGTCTGATGGAAATCTTAATGAGCGTGCAATGTACATGAAAAATGTGTGGATCAAAATGTATGTCCCACAATGCACTGAACTATGCTTATTCAGAGGCACAATTTATTAAGTAGCTCTTAGATCTTAATATCCTGATTATCTTTTAGGAACTCCCATGGAGAGCCTATTCCAAAAGGCCTTCTGTGGGCAAGCTTCCGTGTTAACAAGCTGGAGTCTACCTAATAGTCCTTTGAAAAGCAGTGTGGCAACTTCATTTGAAGGTGCCATGAAATGAAAGTATTTCAGGCATGCCACTGATTATTAGAATATTCTTGTCAAGTATCTGTCTTGGCTAGCCTGGGCTGACCCACCCACTGCTTTGTCTCGAGCAGTGGGTTGCTGGAGGGTTCCCACGTATGTCCACCGACCTTCCATCTCACAGTACCAGGATTTGGAAAGGAAGAGGGACTCAGGGTAGAATAGGAAGTGTAAAGGAGAAAAAGGGATGTAATGGGCTAAAGCAGTGGTTGCCAAACTTGCAAAAAAAGAAAAGCCTTCCCAAGTGGCACTACACTCTGGGCAGTCGCGGCTATGCCCGGCATGCTGCCACACAGCCTTCTGGGATGCCAAGCATAGATGCGACTGCCCAGAGCATCCCTGCCAACCAATCAGCTTCGAAATGGAGCAGCGCTTCACCAGAACAGGAAGCATTGCTCACACAAGGGATGGGTATTTCCAGACCCCAGATCTGATCCGTAGACCAGGGTTTGGAGACACCTGGGCTAAAGCACTGGTTCTAAAAATGTGGCTCTGGGATCCACCAGTAGGTCATGACCCACTTATTGCTGGCAGGGCAGATTAGGCTATGTGCATCAACAAGCTGCTACAAACTGCCCAATCGCCATTATTGCTAGGCACGTTGCCTTAGGTCAGCGTCTCTCTACTTTGTTCATCTCACGGCACATTGACAAGGGTCTAAAACTGTGAAGGCACACCTTCCGCTTTTTTACAATTAACAAGGCACACCACGTTGCTGGTAGTGCTCGCATCCACCAATAGCCCTACCAAGAAATGGCCCTCCTCTAAATTCCTACAGTCCACCTGTGGACCATTCACAGCACAACAATAGGAGAAGCTGGTGTCGGACTGTTTGGGGTATGGATTGATAAATCTTTGCTTGGGGAATAAAGGAAATGCTTGGAACAGTAGCATATTAGACTACAACTCTCTTATTTCAGTTCTCTTAACTTTGGATATCTTCAATTATTTTCTCTGGGAAAATAAAAATCAAGCTACTTTGGGCCTTGTGTGCCTAGCAAAATGCATGCATTTGGGTATCTCTCACCATTTACCCAGTTTAGGGATTTAAATGGTAAAATTAAAGCACTTTGAACTTTGCTTTCTGGATTTGCAGAGAAAACGTGATTGAATCACAACGGCTACAGAATGAGGAGCTGGAGCAGACGATTGAAGTGCTCAGAATTGAAATACAGAAGAAGGAAGGGGAGTTTGAGGAGGCTCTCCTGCAAATTAAAGAGCAGCAAGCAACAGGCCAGCGGTAAGCATTTATGTCATTTGTTTATTCAGTGTACTTACAGCCCAATTCTGTGCAGGTTTAATTCAAAGTAAGTCCCATTGGAGTCAATAGGGCTTACTCCCAAGTAAGTGTGTGGAGGATTGCAGCTGTATTGTCCTAGTCTTCTGTCAACTTGACCCTTAGACTGGTTTGCATTAAAAAAAAATGTTTAAAATTACAACTGCAAGCAACAATATTGGTTAGTAGTATAGTGAATAGAAAGTCATATTGTTAAAACAAATCAGGTTACTAGATCTAAAAGTCTGAGCAACTGAAAAGGTCCTCATCTGGCTCTGGAAAGTCGTCAAACTTGCCTAACTGTGCCAGCCTAACTCCAGGTTACGATTGCATTCTTAGTCAAAGTCCTACTGAGTTTAGTAGGACTTACTCCTGGAACAAGTCCTGTTGAACACAGTTAGTCATATTCCTGAGTAACTTGCTCAGGATTGTGCTGGTGGTTTCCTTGATTTTGGAGGCTTGGCAACCGTTGTGATAAACCCTGGCAAAATAGATATTGGGCAGTGGTTAATGCCAGCTGTCAATCATTGGGCTTACATCTGTGCATCATAAATTTCACTCTCCTCTACTTCTTTTATTTTTTTTAATATTGCAGGGGAAAGATAGAAACTCCAGTAAAATATCTTTAAAGGCATTGTTGCTGTTTGATGTGAGGGACAAGATCAATAAAAAAAACATGAAATGGCGTTAAGGTTTTCCGTGGTTAGCATCAAGCAACAATGTTGGCTCTGTTCTTGCTACAACTGTTGAAGTGTGTGTTAACCAAGTTTCCTGGGATAGGTTCCTGATCTGTGAGGTTTTTAATCTTCTCCATAAGGGCTGTTGACCAGGTGATGCTAAAACACAATGGACTTTGAGATTTGAAAGAATTAAAAAAAAGAAGAAAAGGAAAGAAAGTTATTCCAAGTCCTCAACTGGTTTACAGATGTGTAAGCTTTTTGTAGTCTAAATTTCTGGTTCCAGCCAAGCAATGGGACAATTTTTCCAATCTGTCTATAACAGATAACTATTGGCTGAGGAACGATGTATTTCAAGATGTGAGATTCTGTTCTGATTTTTATCATGCTTTATTTGGTATTAGCAGTTAAAATCAATTCAGGGGGTTCCTTTTAAAACATTTTTCTTCCCTCTCCAAATACATGCAAAAACAATGATAATGAGGTCACTCTGCACCATTCAAGGGATACGTTTTTGAAAGTGTATCTGCATTTAGCTCCACAGTGACTTTTAACAAGATTAAATAGCACGTTTTCAATTGAATCTCAGCAGGGGAAATATATAACAGAATCGTAGCATCTAGAATTTCAGGCAAGATGGTCAGCGTTAAAGATACATCTGTAACTTGTTTGAATGCCAATCTCGGGGCATTATCTGTTTAAAAAGCTTAAGTCAGTTTCTTTGGAAATGTTTGAGAGAGAAAAAGTTTAAGTTCAAGGAGGAAGCTCCAGCAAATCATAGTTCTGTGATTCCAAAAGTTTGGAAGAGTGTGGCCGGATTGCAAAAACAAATTACCCATCTGCTGTAAGCATGAGGTTGCTCCTTTCACCAGAGTTTGAGAGGATAAACTAATACGTCCAAATAATGACTAATGCTCAAGCATCCTTTTCCAGCTAAACCTGGAATTATTTAACCATCAATAATGTTAATTTTCAGAAAAGGAATTAAGTTGGCCATTACATGCATAACCTCTTCCCAACTGTGTTTTGGAAATAAGAAGCCATGAAAAACCGATTTTCAAGGGTTTTTAGCTGTTCAAGGCAAAACTAACAAGGTGACTGTTATTGTTCTTTAAATCTCACCATGATTTCCTCTCTCTCTCTCTCTCTCTCTCTCTCTCTCTCTCTCTCTCTCTCTC
>JAJKFI010000011.1:937120-977347 GCA_029204185.1 Lerista edwardsae
CTCTCTCTCTCTCTCTCTCTCTCTCTCTCTCTCTCTCTCTCTCTCTCCCCTCCCCTTTTTAAAAATATCCTATTTGAAAGGTTAAGCATTCGAGACAATGTTGAAATGATCAAACTCCACAAGCAGTTGGTGGAGAAAAGCAATGAGTTTGCAGGAATTGAAGAAAAATTGCTTCATCTTCAAGAGGTATGGAGTTAGAATCCTAAGCGTATCAGGAAGCTAGAATCCTAAGCATACTGGGAAGTGAGCTAGAATCCTAAGCATACTGGGAAGTAAATTCTGTTGAATTCAGGTGGGCTTCTATCTGAATAGTCAAGAATAGAGAAGTGCTTACTTCCTATGTTACCAAAGTACAATTCAAAGCTTTAAATAAGTTATGTACGTATTATGCCAAGGGATAGAAACTAAAACAGAAATATGGGTTGTGTAAACATGTCCCTAAACATAAATATGCAACCTCCAGTAATTTTTAGGGCTGTCACCCGATTGAAGAAGTCTAATTTGATTCAAAGAATCTTAACCTGGAGTTAGGCCGGCACAGGTAGGTCAGCAAAGTTTGGCCAGCACAAGGGACACCTCTGGAGAGAGGCCAGCTCACAGACGTGTGCCATCCACCGACTCCAAGAGACATACTTTACAGCGTCCCTTGTGCCAGCCAAACTGTACTGGCCTAACTCCAGGTTAGGATTGCGCTCTTAGTTAAGTCACTGTTTACTGTGCAGTTCTATTGGAAAGCATTAGGAACACAAATAAATCATCAGCTGGTGGGGTTAGCAGCAAGATGAGAACAGCCGCATTGACATGTTTGTGGTCAGAGCTCATTTTTGCTTGCAACTGGAGTGTTTTTGGTCAGCCTGTCCAAACCACGGGAACCACAGCAAAATGCATCAATTGCTAAACAGATTCTATCTTGGTCCTTCTCATCGCATCTGAACAGGGAGGGGTCAAGAGGGGGGAGAGGAAAGGGACACACAACCCCTTTCCTTGCCATGACTAATGACGTTGTCTCAGTCCTAATGCGAGAGCATCTCCTGTTGACCGTACTGAAATTGCACTCTGTTTTAAAGCCTTTTGTTGTTGTTGTAAAGGATGTGAAAATTGTATACATACCCACATGAAAGACATGCAGTGCATTATCCGTTCATTCACCATTAAATTACACAGGTACACTTTGAGTTCCCAGAATTGCCCATACCTTATGCCAGTGGGTTTTTCACCTTTTCCATGCCACAACCCCAGTATATCAACAAATAAAGAAGGTAATGAGGTTGGGGACCCCACTGTTGATTCCACCCCCTCCCAGGACCCTATCCGCCCACCCCATCACCACCAACTCCCTGCTCCCAGCACTGTTCACTGTAACTAAATATTCTTATTAGAGAGAGCAGAAAAAGTTACTATGAAGTGTGATCCTCATGAAAGCTATTTAAGCACAGTTGCTAAGAACCTGGGCAGGCCTGGGAGACAACCTCCTAGTACCTGAATGTGCAGATGCCTCCCCCTTTACCTGATGGTGCTCTAGACCAGTGAACTTCAACCTTTTTCATTCCCATAAGTTGCCGTGACCCCCCAACAGAGGTTTTGCGATCCAATTGGGGTCCCAACCCCCAGATTGAAGAAAAGTGCCTTTTGCAGCACCTTCTAAATCAGGGACTCCAAATTGCAGCCTGCAAGGCACATCTGTCCCACTGGTGCATTTCGATTGGCCCAGTGGCATCGTAATTATGTGCAAGTCCTCTTCTCTTTCCACTTCTCTCCCCACCTACCTCAACACACCTTCCTCCTGCCAAGTGAAGCATCTGCAGGGCTACGTTGAGCTCCTTGAGAGCCTAGCTGAGAGAGGGAGGCAACAAGCAGCCCTGGAGCTGCATGTATTGCCGGTAATTTGCAGATGGTTTCCCCTGTTCTAAAAATGCTTTTATTTACATACGGAACATTATTCTCCATCATCGTCCCATTCCAGCCTGCCGTAAGAACAAGACTGAATGATGTGGCCTGTCAGTGAAACTGAGATCCTGTTCTCCATAGATCTCAATTAAAATGTCCACGTTCTTGGTCTCCTTTTCATCCGATACTGATAGTTAATCTCTGTAAAGTTTTGCCACAAACCAAAACCTATTTGGTCTTTCTGGTGATCGTGAACATTCCTGAAGTTTTCACTTAACGTCTACTACTAAATGCCAGCACTAGATGATTACAATATCAATTCCCTTTATGTAAAGCTATTTGATTGCCTGTCTCCCTATTTATATAACTAAAGACACTCTTCCAAATATTTTTATAGTGGAACAATTCCACTAAACATATTGAGAAATAGTATTATCGCCATTGGCACGGTGTGTTGGGTAAATGATATGTCTTCTGCTAAATAGGGTGAGGCTAGGCTTTGAAGGTTGATGGGAAAAATGTTTGTTAAGACTCCTACAGCCCAGAATAGCTACTCCAACCTGATGCTGCTCACCCAAGTCCCCTTGCATTTTCTCTCTCCCCTTCCCCCACAGAACCAAAAGAGCCTTAAAGCCAGCCATGATGCACTAATGGCCAAAGGAGATGAACTCAATTTGCAGCTTAAAGAAGAACGTTCAAAATGCCTTCACCTCGAGAGAGAATTGCAGGCCATGACTTTCTTAAAGCGAAGATTAGAAGAGGTGAGGATAAGTCTTTTGTTCTGGAAAAGTTTTCCGTGGTGCTCCAACATTGGGGTCAGGGCAGGGGACAGCTTTATGTACTGCCACAAAGTAAGAGGGCTCTCCTTAATTTAAACATTCTGCTCTCCTCCTTTCCTTATCATTAACAGGAGTCTGGCAGAGGCACAGCTGGCAGGCGCGAAACACTTCTTCTCTGATCTTTATGGCTCGTTCACACTACATAATTTCCATGCTATGCAGATAGTTCCCACCACTGTTTCTTCTGCTGTTACCCTGTAGTTGGATTCAGGACAAAAGGAGAGCCATTCTGGGTCTGAGATGGACCAAGGATCCATCCAGCCCTGCATTCTTTTTTTGCCACAGTGTCACAGATGCTTCCAGGGTACCTCTGAGCAGGGCCTGAAGACAACAGATCCCTCCCACTGTTGGTGCCCAGCACCTGGAACTCAGCAGCATACTACCATTAAACCTGGAGATTCCATACAGCTGCCATGACAAGTAGCCACTGATTACAATAGTCACATCCCCTCCTCCTAGGATATCTGTTAGCACAATCCTATACATAGGGATGTCGTGGAGCTGCAGGTTAAACCACTGAGCTGCTGACCGGAAGGTTGGCAATTCGAGACCGTGCGATGGAGTGAGCTCCCGTTGCTTGTCCCAGCTCCTGCCAACCTAGCAGTTCGAAAGCACCTCAATGCAAGTTAAGTAGATAAATAGGGTCCACTTCGGTGAGAAGGTAATGGCATTCCGTGCAGTATGGCGTAGAGTCATGCCGGCCACATGACCATGGAAGCTGGTCCTAGGATAAACGCCGGCTCTTCGGCTTAGAAATGGAGATGAGCACAACTAGACCATTTGGTTGTGGGGAAACCTTTACTTTTTATACATTTTTACTCCGAGATAAGTCGCATTATGGTCAGTGGAACTTACTTCTGGATAAATGTATTTAGGGTTGTAGTCTAAGTCCCATTAAGAGTCATCTACACCAGTGGCCATCACAACATATTGTAACAGCAAATTGGTTGCGTTATGTCCATATTGACCAGATTCAGAAGTAATGCTAAACCATGGCTTAATTGCATTAGTGATGAGAAATACACGCGAGCCCATGTAAATACAGTGGGCCCTTCTCATCCGCAGGTTCGGCACCTGTGGAATTGACTCCACACAAATGCTGACCCCGCATCTGTCTGTAACACAGGATTGGGGGGAGGGATATCTGGGAACGGATCCCCTGCAGATTCCAAGGGCCCAGTAGCTGGAAAACTTATTTGCATTAAGAATTAATTTTTTTTTTCATTTTCAGTTGCATTACTTACAACGTTTTTTCTTTATTCCAGCTGCAAGATAGAACCAATGATTTGGAAAAAGAGAGGGACCTTTTAAAGGAAAACTATGATAAGTTATACAACAGGTAAACTATAACTGGCAACAGGATTGTTTTATTACCAACCATTCTGGATTTATATAGTCCTTAAAATAACCAGAGCATGAATTAAGGTCATGCAGACAAGATGGCACGTGGGGACCCATGGATAAAGCATTGCAGAAGCGGGGTAGGGAACTCTTCTGTTCACTAGTGGCATGTAGTGATGGTTTCTTCCTTGGTAAAGGAGAGATGGAATACCTGATGAAGGGTTCTTCTTTATGCTTTCTAGATTGGCAGAGCCGTGGCAATCTTGATGGGCTTGTATCCTTAATAATTGCCAGTTTGTTCCAATACATTGGATTATCAATTAATATTTTCTCAGTTAATTAACTCCACACACTTGGTTATTCGTTGTCAAAATTTCCACTTTTGCTTCGGCTTATTGCCTGTTTTAAATGGTGGCTGCCAGCTGCCCCGATGGTCCTTTTGGAGATCGAAGCTGGAGGGCATAAATATTTGAATCAATTATGTAATGTAGAATCATAGAACGTTGGAGCCGGAAGGGAACCTAGAGGTCATCTAGGCCATCCCCCCACTCAGTGCTGCTCCAGCATGCCTTGCAAGTGGCCATCCAGCCTCTGCTTGAAAACCTCCAGCACGAGAGAGCCCACTACTGTACCAGACCATTCCAGAACCCAGCAGCAGTTTCAGTTAAGAAATGTTTCCTCACATCCATCCGAGCTGGTGTGGTGGTTCGGGAGTTGGACTTAGACCTGGATGATCCAGGTTCAAATCCTCCCTCTGCCATCAAGCCTCCCGGGCCAGTCACTCTCTCTCAGCCTCACCTACCTCAAAGGGTTGTTGTGAAGACAAAGAAGGGGAGGACCCAAGTGCTCCACTCTGAACTCCTTGAAGGAGCAGTGCCATAAAACGGCAAGACATTAATCTGCTTTTGCCTCTATTTCCCGAACACCCACATGATGCAAAGCCGTTATATTTTTCTATACTGGAAATCTGGGCCAAAGCAGGGCGGGTGTCATTCTGACTTTTCAGGTGCTAAGGCTGACGCAACTTGATATTTTTGTAAAGGCACTCCGAGGTAATAGCCTGTGTAAATTCTGGCAGCAGTGCTTAATTTTGCATAAATAAAAAAAATTAAGAGGCGAAACCTACCGAATACAAAGTGAGACAGGGCACTGAATTCATTTTCTGCTGCCGAACAGAAAATTGAAGCAATTACAGTCAATTTGCAGAGGCTTAATGAGGGAACACCTGATTGTGGAGTGTGTGTGTGTGTTGGCGGGGGGGGGGGTGAGTTGGAGAAAAACCCTTCAGCTACAGGAGATATGAATTGTCTTCTTGTTCAAAGGCAAAGATGGTTTAAGGAAGTGTGAATGTATTTGCAATGCAGTATCAAGCAGGCTGCACGTGTGTTGTGCTTGCATCCATGTGTGCTGGTCTAGATGCCATGTCTGGTCTCGCTGTCTACCATGTTGATTTGGATGCTGTGTTTTGCAGCACAACATCCCTGTTTGCAGGTGGAGGCATAGCTCAGTGGTAGAACTGTCTTTTCTAGAAGTAAAGTCCATCACAGGTTACAAGCCAGGATGTGTATGGGCAACCTCCTGGTTTTAGAAATAAGCTACCTCAGAATGCCAGGGACAAGGGAGTGGCAACAGGATGTAGGCATTTTGTTTTATTGTGTGCTCCCTGAGGCATCTGGTGGGCCACTGTGAGATTGAGGAAGCTGGACTAGATGAGCTTTTGGCTCTTTTTATGTTCTTAATTATCTTACATGGTTATCAGTGCAGAGTGTGATCTGTCCTTGCTTTCTTTCAAGACTGATGTTTTGTTCACTTTGCATCTCGTTGGGCTTGATCCAGAGGTGCCCTTCCACTTATGGAAGGGCTATTTTATACCTTCCACTAGGGTGTTGTAAGAAAAGTGAAACGAAACAAGAACCAGAACAGGCAAAGTGATTCTTATTAAGAGAAATTCCCACAGCCATTGATTGCCTCTGTCTAAAGGAAGTACTGCAAGATTTGGCGGGGAACAAATTTTTGCCGTTTTAGCCATCTTGGAATTGAAGAGACCAATTTCCCTTGAGTTTCAGGCATTGCTTTCTTTAAACCCGTCACGCTGTGATCTGGGCCTGCATTTTGTCGACGCGCAAAGCACATGGTGCGCTGGGTGGTCAGCCCTTTGAGAAGCCCAGATGGCTTCAGAATGCAGCAGGATAAAGTGAACTCCAGAAGCATTCCGCACAGATTCCAGTGGAATGTAATCCTCAATGTAAAGGAGATGATAGCTGGGGACTAAATTCGGAACAATTTTGTACGTCTTTAAAGTTAGCATTATGTGGATTTGGAGAAACTGGAATTCTAAATTGCTCTGAATCTAACCAAAACCAGATTCCAAGGTTGGAAAGATACAAATGGCAGTAGACTGCTATCGTACATGATCTTTTCTGACAAGTGAAAGCATTGCCTAGCTATATTATTTAGCGAACGGACAGCGAGACAGGCTCTAGTAAGTCTTATTGCTGTAGCAATGTACTAGAACTAATCACAGCTGTTCCCTCTCTTCTTCTCATATGTTTAGGTTCAAAAACTGTAGGCTGAGAGGTACACCAGGGCTGCATTTGATTCAAAGAACTCTGAAGAAGTTACTAGACCTCAAGACCTTAGGGATGCTTTTTGAAAGTCTCATTATCTAAATTTCTCTCCAGAGTTTGGAGACAGAAATTCCAAATGGGTTTTTCAAAGCGGAACCAAATGCATTAGGAATTCTCTGTTGTTCCCTTTTTACTGTGTCCAGAACGCTGCGCGTGAGCAATTTGCCCCCGTTTCTTTTGGTTCATTTGTGTCTCCCCAACCACCATCGCATTATTGGCGCATTGATATACAGTACATTGATTAAAAACAGCACAAAAAGGTGGCTTTGAAGTGGTCCTACATTGTATTGCATTGCTCCTTTTGAGGTGGTGTTTTCCTGATGGCAGGAAGGCAGAGCACTCTGCCCCCCCCCATCAGAGGGCCCACCTGTAATGGTGACCCTCAGTGACTGAGCCCAGTGCACCATTAGGGGACAGGCAGGGGCTCCCATGAGAAAGGCAGTACAGGGGGTTTGCTCCAGAGCCTACAGCAATTTTGTGCCATCCCTGATCAATGTGCCATGTACGCTGGGATTCATAGATAAAACACTGCAAATAAGCAATCTCCATGTGATTTTACATAAGCTTGTTTCTATCCAGTTTCTTTGGTACCTTACCCAACTTACTACACCTGCAATTTCTGAGACCCTGACACAGACACCCCAAGCTGCTTCCAGAGCTTGAAAACGGTCAAGCACTGAACTTTGATCATTCTTTGGCTGCTGTTTTGGCCCAAACCATAATAGCAGCCTTGCAAGATCCTTTATATTTTAATGCAGAAACCATAAATAGTAGCACACAATGCACATGCTAGATTTTGAGCTGCGGATCATGTGAAATGTCTGTATTGTTTCTCTCCCCCAATCCCCAGGAGCCTCATATTTTTGAGCCGTCCTTCAAAGTCCTGATCCTATATTTCACTCCAGTTCACAATGCACAGTCTATAAAGTTAACTTGGGAATTCAGATATACCACTTTGTTTATTTGCATATCAGAGTGGCTGATGCAGTATGAGAGCTGTTGCTTCTTTGCAGCCTGCATTTCAGCTGCCTCTAAGCTTCCTCTCCCCAGCGATTCCTTAGAACGGATCAGTTGCGCAATCGCAGCCCAGGCCGCAGAGAAGCGGGTTTTGTCACCGCTCCTCTCTGCTGAAGTTTCGAGTGGCGAAGTCCTCTGGAACAGACGGTCTGAATTCCTTCCAGAACCCCACAAAACCTTCACGCACTGCCAACTTTTCTGGCTCTGCAACTCTAAATTGAGGCCAGTCCCCTTGCTCATCCCACAAACTCTTTCATGTTCCACAACCGCAGCCTGAGAAAGGCGCCTCGGTTCCAACGGCAGCAGACCAGCATATGTTTATTTAATTCCTAAGACATGATGACAATGATCTCTGCCACTAAAAGCTTTCCCTTCCTCCCCCTCCCTCCCTGTTTTATTATTTTCTGTTCAAGTTGATTTCTGAGCGTTCCTTGCGTGCCATATGTTGTTCTTTAATTTGGGGGAGGCTCGTTTTCATTTTACCATTTCTTTTTCTTTTTCTTCCTCTATCACTCCTCAGCGCTTTTGGTGCAACCCACGACCAGCAGTGGAAGTTAAAGGAGCAGCAGCTGAAGCTGCAGATTGCTCAGCTGGAGGCTGCTCTGAAGTCGGATTTAGCGGAGAAAAACAGCATCCTGGACAGGATAAAAGTGGAACGAGGTAGAGCTATTGAAAACTGCTGTGGGCGTGGGGTGTACGAAGGAGGAAAGTTCCTTCTGGTTTGCATGAGGGCAGATCTCTTTGGTTTATTGTCTGAACATAAGACAAAGCTCTGCTGGATCAGGCCCAGGGCCCATCTGGTCCCGAGTCCGATTTTCCGCAGAGGCCCACCAGCTGTATCTGGGAAGCCTATCAGCAGAGGTGAACTTTCTCTCCCACTATTGCTGCCCTGCAGCTGATAACTCAGAGGCTCTGCAGGGGTCCCACGTTACCTGCAGGTCCAACATCCATGGATTTCAGCATCCACAGATGCCAGACAGGCCCGCCTCCTGGCCCTCCGAGCCCAACCAGAGCACAGCTTCGTTCAGGTCCGGAGACATTCTGAAGCCAGCAGAGGCACGTTCGTCCACCTGCAACCTCTGCAGGCTCCAGGATGAAGCCCGGAGCCATTTAAAGACAACTTCAGGGTTTTGACGAAAAGTCACCTTTAAATAGGTCCAGGCAGCTTTCCAAGGCCTGCAGCTCCTGTCAGGTTTGGAGGGTGGGGTGGGGGGCCGGAAAACCATGGGTCTGAGTATCCGCGGTTTTCCTTATCTGCTGAGGTTCATAGAACGGAATCCCCGTGGATAATGAGGGCCCACCGTATTGCCATTGGCACTGGAGGTGGTGCACAGCTCTCGTGAGTTCAGTGCCACTGACTGGCCTGCCCCCTCCCCATGAATTTGTCAACCCCCCTTTGAAAACCATCTGCGCGAACGGCCATCGCTACATATTGTGGCAACCAATTCCACAGAGTACCTGTGTGCTGTCGAAATGTACGTGCTTCCCTTTGAAACGACGTAAGTATAAATCGGGGAATACAACAAAATTCAAAAAAATAAAATAGGCAGGAGCAGGGGCCAAACGATCAATAACGTCATGCAAAACAGGAACACAAACCCCACTACACCGTATGCTGGAATGCCCAGGCAAATACAAAAAGTGTTTTGCCTGGGGTCAAAAAGAGATTCAAGTATTTCTGGGGAGGGCATTCCATATGCAGACAAGCCCCCCCCAACTGGCTCTTGCTAATTTCAAATGGCAGCAGCATACAGAGCATACAGCCTTTGTTTTAGTACCACAAGAGGCTAGACCACAAGATGCTGACTCCTCATAAATGCAGGGAAGTTATCTCAGCAGCGATGACAACAGGGCCTTGGTTATCATGCCACCACCGTAACAAAGGGGGTTTGTCAGGTACCTGTAAGGTTTTGCGAGGTAAAACAAAGGGGTTGCCCCAGCCGCCTTGAGGATGCGGGGGGCACAATCTCCTCTGCGGTTCTCCCCTCTGCTTAAAGCTGCTCTATGCTGCAACATGATCCACTACCTGTTTGTGATCACAGACCTGGAAGTGGATCGCAATTGCAGCACAGAGCTGTTTTAAGCAGCAGAGAGGCCCGCAGAAGGGATTGTGAGCCCCCTGCACCCTCTGGATGGCCAGCATGAACCCCCACCCTGGTGCCTTACAAAACCCCTTTGTTGTGGCAGCAGCACGATTGCTGGAGCACTGCAGGCACTCCCCTTAAAGGGAAATTAACTGGTTCCAGCTTCCCGGGGGGGTGGGGTGCGACCCCGTCCCCCCAGTTGGGAACCACTGGCTTTAGAGCATGGGACTGTGACTGGGGATTTGTTTGAAACTGCAAGGACAAGAAATTACAGCGACAAAATTGAGGCTTGGAATTCCACAATCCTATAACCCATTGGCTCTACAGGAACTATATATGGAGCAGAGGCAGTCTTTTAAGAGCAGTGAGGCTTGGAGCTACTCCGTGGAAGCCAGTTCCAAATCATGTTTGTTTCCCCTGTCCCTGTCCCTTTTTTTTTTTCCCCCTGTTCCATTTACCGTTCCTTGTTGGGCTGCCATTTGAAAACTCCATGTGTTCATTTAGATAACACAGAACTGTGTTTTGGTTGCTTGCTTCTTCTTTTCCCTGCACCGCCTGTTCAACTTGCAGATTAGTTTCAGGTTTTGTGATCCTTTGGGTTAGAACATTTAAATGCAGTTTAACGCTTAAATTAATTGCAGGCTTAAGAGCCTCTTCGTTCCGATTCTTTTTTCCAACGCATAGGTCAGCACCCTGTGTATATTGATTACAGATGATAGCATTAGCCCAAACTGGTTTTGACAGCTGTTTGTTTTATCAGTAGATTATCTTAATCTTTGTTTTGCTTTAGTCCCCGTTTCAGATGAGCAGGCAAACACTACGCTTACCCAAATGAAGGGTTTTTTTTAAGTAGAACAATAAGCTCAAGTAGATGTGTTGGTCCATTAGAACAGTTTCACGCAAGAATAGGGAAACGGGCTATTTCAGATATAATGGCAAAGCATGCTACATGTATGAGCATCCTTGGATGCTCCTTGGATTTGTGACCTTGGTCACAAATGTTCCTCATTCCTCCTCTTTCATGTGCAGTTAAAAGCTTCTGTTTGCAGCAAACCACAGTTTCCCCTTCTGTCCGTATATAGGAATGTCTAAAATAAATGAACCAAGATACCAAACCAATGCTGGTCCGATTCTGGTTTCCATTTTTTTTTTTTTACAAAGCAGGAAACTGTGGTTTGTCCTAAACTGCAAAGGGAAGCTTTAGACCTCCTCACCTTGTGTACAAAGGAGGAGAGGAAGGGTCTGGGACTGGAATCCCAAGGTTTTGTGTCTCTTGGCACATGGGTCCATTGTCACTCCTCAATCAGGCCATGGTCATTCCATTTTAAAAAGTGTTACAAACTGCATGTCCAAGACAATCTTTTTTTTTTTTTATCCATCCTATTCCAGTTGGGTTTGTTTGTTTTGTTGTTGTTTATCATCCTACCTGAAAAAAAATTGTGGGAAACTCAAAAACTTGCACTGTCCTTTGCCATTATTTTTTCCCCCACTTGGTCCTGTAAGGATATTGTTTTATTATCCTTGCTTAAGTTAGATTATGGGACACAGCCTCAAGGCATTTTTCTGGAAATTGATTTCAGAAAACATCTTGTATCTGTTCTTGATACAGTAAAATGGAAACATATAAGCATATAAGCTGTGTCCGACCCCTCCAGAAAATGGGATGGGGAAGAGGAGAAATTTGCATGCCCTAAGGGCAAAGCAAGAAAGGTTCTAAAAGATTCAGTAGGTGTAAGTTTCTTTTCCTCTCTAGGCTAAAAGATGCACTTTACCCTGTCAGCTCTTTCTAGCTCTAATGGAAATTGCTTATGTTAATGCTTGCACATTGAGTTGACGCTGTGTCTCTTTCTAAATATTCCTCTCTGTCCATTTGGAAAAAAGAAGGTATACTGTACAGGCCTGATCACAAGCAGCAGAATAAGGTGGTAGAATGGATAGTGCCACCTAAATCTGCACTGGAGGGATATCCATGGTAAAATCTTCCCCATGCTTAAAAAAAGAAATCTGCAAGTAAAATCTCATATCCTGAATCCCACTTGAAACAGTTTCCATTAGAGACCGCAGGTATAGTCAGTAGACAGGGAAGCTGTCGGAAATGTGTTTGAAAATGAAAATAGAGGTGGGCCCGCGATATCTGCAGATTCAGGACCCACGTTGTTTAGAATCTGCAGTATCTCAACCTGTCGATTTGGGCCCACTTCAAACATTACCAGAGCAGTATCGCGCTTTCTGAGACTGGAGAGCTATTCACAGCAGCGTCATGCAGCCGGAACGCTGTGCGGGAGGAACGGGTGAGCGGCAGCCCGCCCGTTGCGTTCCGGTCCGTTTCGCCGTCTTCCCCGCCCCCGCGCACCCGTTCCCCGTCTTCCCCGGTGCCGCTCACCCGTTCCTCCCGCACAGCGTTCCGGCTGCATGACGCCGCTGGCTATTCACCTGTATTCTCTTGATGTTGTCCTTACAACCACACTGTCAGGTAAGTCAGGATTATTATCCATTATTACTACTGGGTAGCCGAGGCTGAGAGGGGGCAGCTTGCCTGAGGCTATCTACTGTGTTCAGTAGGAGAGATCCGGTTTAAACCAAGGAAAAAGGGATTTGAAAACTGTTGCAGAGGTTTTTTGGGGGGAGAGTCTGCTAGATTTAAATGTAACGTGTATTTATTAATGTATTTTCTTCTGGAGATCAAAATGAAAAGTTGGGCCAGGAGAATAGAGAACTGCAGTTGCGTTATCTGGAGCAGAAGCAACAGCTGGATGAATTGAAAAACCGCACCAAGTTCTTCAGCAAGGTGAACTCTTTTTCTTCCTGTTTTGAAAGTGACCATAAAGACCAGGGGAGGATGGTTGGGTGGGGGGGGGAGTGTTTTATATTTTATGCTCCAAGCAAATGCTCCCTTTCTTAAAAGCCACATCAAATGAATGTGGGGCTGTGATCGACTTTACTTATTCATGATATCCAGCCAAATGTCATGTTTTAGCCAGAATGCACTGTGTAGTCCTGATATCTCCCTCCATTATTCATTCACGTTGAGCAAACACCTTCCTATCAACTGTTTCTATTGCAGGAGAGCAATATTGATGCGACTGAACTCAGTGAAGCTCTCCTGCTCATAAAGGTAACTTGCAGAGACCATCTTGTGCTGCTTTTTATACTCTCTTATCGCCTTGCAATGCCTTTTTCGCAATATCTGGCTTTCTCTTGTGTGTTTGCCACTACTCATGCTTCTTGCTCCGCACATATTGCTTGCGCCACTGCCGGTCTCATAAAGCAGGGGACAGAGAGAGAAAAGATGTCATGCTAGAACTTTTTAAGGCGATGTACATATTTCATTGTAACATCAAAAGTGAATTAATGTTAAATCTGCAAGCATTTGATTTAAAGCTTCTCTACCTCCTTTTTCTCAGTATTTTTTTCTTCTTCTCTCGGTTCAAGTGAAAACATTTTTTTTTCTGTTATCATGTTGTCCCACTACAGCTGTTTTGTTTCTGATCAAAACTACTTTTTGTTTACATATTCTGAAAGGTATAAAAATAATTTCCAAACGATCTAAAAGCAGATACCAGCTTAAAACCGTTACTCTCCAGATGATCGGATTCGCTTCCAGCCCTGCACCTGAATGCCTGCTACTTCCTTATTTATAAAATGCTCTATGAAAAGAAGTTGCATTGTTCACATTGCACCTAGTTTGTAATTCTGCTGTTTACAACAAAACGGCAATGATGTGAGAGGCAAACTACACTGTACCTCAAATGCAGAAGTTGCCATTGCCTGCTTGATTTGAGTTTAGGCTGCTGTTATGTCCACATTACAAATTCAAGATGAGGGTAGCTGAAGCTGAGAGAGAATGGTTTCTCTAGAATCACCAACAGTACAATCCTATGTAAGTCTGTTTAGTTCAGTGTGATTTACTTCTGGGTAAAAGTGTATATGATTGAAGCCTATGTAAGTTTGTGGCAGACATTTGAACTGAGTGTGTATGCGTTTAGCTGAGGGTGCAATCCTAACCTGGAGTTAGGCCGGCACAGTTAGACCAGCAAAATTTGGCCAGCACAAGGGCCGCCGTAAAGCACGTTTGGACCACTCTCGGAGTCAGGGAGGATGGCGCACGTCTGTGTTCTGTAAACATACTTTACGGTGCCCCTTGTGCCAATCAAACTTTGCTGGCCTAACTGTGCCGGCCTAACTCCAGGTTAGGATTGTGCCCTCAATCTGTTAGTCGGTGTGCTACCCAGTGAAACAGCCTTTCATCCCATTTAACTTGGCAAAATTTGTTTTGAGTCTGTTTCTGCATATACTTAGGCTGCAAAGCCGATTACTGAGTGGTTCTGAGGTTTTTGCAGCATGTTTTTGTGTATATTTTTCCTCCATTCTCTTCCACAAAGCACTGGGAAGAGTAAAAAGATTGGTCTCCAAGCATCGATTTATTTTAATGCCAGCAAGAGAGAGGTCCATCTGTTTCAATTAAAATGAAACCTTTCTTTTTTAAAAAATAAAATAAAATCTAATTTTGAAGCTGTCGGCTTTCACGGCTCAGGTTCGTAGGCAGCAGTCCAGTGGAGACCTCACGTTTTTGGAGAAAGTGGAAGATGACATCCGTAAAGACTTGGAGCGTTCCATGCATGAGCTCCAAATAACTCATGCCGAAACTGTTCAAGAACTTGAGAAGACACGCAATATGTTAATTGTGCAGCATAAAATTAACAAAGACTATCAGGTCTGTAATTCTCCTTTTACAGTTGACTGCTGGTGTATCTTTCATTATGCTGTTTTTTTTTCCTCCTTTGTAGCAGAATCTGATTATTAAGATGAATGAAGTCCATGAATGTGCAGCAGCTAACCAGATCTTAATAATTTGAAGTCGATCAGACTTTGCTCTTGCAGTTGGGCATTTACCGTAAAATTGCAGTGTCCTACTCAACTCCAACATTCACCGCCAGGAAATGTGCAAACAAATGGGAGCGTCGCCTAATCCATGCAGGTTTCTGTGTGGGATTAGCAGAGTGTGTTGGGTGTGTTGAATGAGTGCATCTCAGGACCATAGGTTGCAGGTTTTAAATCTGCTGGAGCCAAGCAAAAGGAGAGTTAAAAGAGCAAGTGGGGAGGGGGGCTTGGTGATATTAAAAAGAGGCTACATTATACAAATGGGCATAAGGCTAACAGTTTTCCCATCCTAGGCCCTATTTCGATATGGGAAGAACCTAACAAGAGCTCTGCTAGATCAGGCCAAAGGCCCATATATCTATAGCCATCATGGCTAGTATGCTTCTCCTATGGCTTTACCAAATCCCCTTTTTAAAGCCATCCAAGCAAATGGCCATACCATTTCTTGTGGCAATGTGTTCCCACAAATCAGTTGTGTGCTGTGTGGAGATGTGCTTTCTACCCATCCTAAGTCTGAGGGATAGAGCCTATTTTCTATGCAGACAGTCTCAAGTTCCTTCTCTGCTGTCTCCAGATAGGGTT
Source organism: Lerista edwardsae (assembly GCA_029204185.1). NCBI lineage: Eukaryota > Metazoa > Chordata > Lepidosauria > Squamata > Scincidae > Lerista > Lerista edwardsae. Next base: position 952,379 of record JAJKFI010000011.1, read on the forward strand.
GGGAAATACTATCTGAAACCTTAGCAAGGCAGCACCAATCAGAGTCAACAACATCTAACGAGTTGCATCAATGGCCTCTCCTGGTAGAAGGCAACTTTCAGTATAGCCCAGTTAGGTGGTGGTGCTTTCCTCCACCACCACTCCAGTAGAGATCAAGCATAGGCCTTGTACTCTCTTGAGCTCCACACAGGTATAATCACAGGCCACATGTCCCCTTAACAAGATACTCATCTCCTCCCCTTCCACTGTGCAAGCATCTCTCCCAATGACTGCACAAATAATGCAGAAGGAAAATGTTGTTAAACCCTTCTGTGTTCTTTCTCCTTCGTTTTTACGTCCACAGGTGGAAGTGGAAGCGGTGACACAAAAGATGGAGGCGTTGGAGCGAGATTACGAGTTAAAGCTGGAACAGTATGTCCACCTCCTCGATGTTAGGGCAGCGCGTATCCGAAAGCTGGAAGGTGCGTTTAGTGCCAGGAAATGTTTTGGGTTTGATGTGTACAAAAGGACAGATGAATGGAAAAAACTTGGAGGCTGGTCTCAGATTCCATCTGGAGTTCTGTGCATTTTGTACTTGCAGAAGTTAGTTCCAGTGAAACCAATGGGACTTCCAGTGGCATTTCAAAAACAAGGATTTGAGAAGGAAGCTGTTTCTGTCTTGAGTATAGAGATATGGGTGGCAGAATTCAGCTTCCTGAGAATCTCACCTTGTAAGGGTGGGGGGAATTGTTGTTTATCATTTTCGCAGAGATGTGCTTGAAAGTATAAAGATGCTATTTGCTCAAATCTCAGGAGCTAGACTGGACAGACTGAACGAGATTTATTGATCAGATGATGAAGTGGCTGGCAGATCTTTAAAAAAAATTATCAGACTTTTTAATCTTTCATTATCGTGTGTTTTTGTTACTTTCTTGATAGTTTGTTAGATTTGTGATTTTTTTGTTTTATTTTTTTTAACCAGCCTGGGACTATTTACACTAAAGGTCAGTACATAATTACAATGATAATGTAGTGGGTTCAGGGCTAGTTTATTCCTTTTTGGAAATAACATAGTGCAGATTTAATTCCCTTGATTTCCACAAGTGTGTCTTATGATCACATAGGTAGTGTTTATATTTGTGTGTCATATCCTCTGTGCAGATCTCTCTCACTTTCATTCACTCACATGCACGCACACACACATCAGCTGAATATCTTATTTAAAACACACAGTTTTAAAACACACATAAATTTGCTCTTTTATGATTAATTGACAGAGCAGGTGCTACGGTGATAGCTGCTAGTTGTCACAATGAACATATTTAGTCCTCTTTGTTGGAGAAAAAAATCTATGAAGTCATATCAATTTTCCGGTTTGTGTTGTAGCCCAGCTGAAGGATATCGCATATGGGACCAAACAGTACAAATTCAGGCCTGAGATTCTGCCAGATGATCCGGTTGATGAGTTCGATGAAACCACCCACTTAGAGCGAGGAGAGAACTTGTTCGAGATCCATATCAGCAAAGTTACCTTTTCTGCGGAAGCCATGAACTCTTTCCACGATCAGGAGCCCGCAACCTTCTGCACCTACGCGTTCTATGACTTTGAGCTGCAGACAACGCCAGTCGTCCGGGGGCTTAACCCAGCCTACAATTTTACTTCTCAGTATCTCGTACGGGTGGACGATTTGTTTTTGCAGTACACGCAGAAAAAGTCCGCCACGCTTGAGATCCATCATGCCTACGGCATGGACTTTGAGACTGCCGCTGCCTGCCAGCTGAGATTCCACCAGATATTGGAGAAGAACGGCAGGATCTACAGCTCAGCCATTTTAGTTGGTAAGACCGAGTTATTCTCCTCTGTCCTCCAAGACAGAGAATTGCTGCCTTGGTGCAACATTTGCATGCATTTCAAGAACCCATGGGGTGAGTCAGGTTGTGGTTTGTGGATGGGGAACAGGCTCTGACAAAGACCAGAGAAAGAACAAAGTTCTAGGTATCTCCAACTACATGCCCCCCCATGCTCCACCCCTTTTCTTGGAGAGCAAAGGGGAAGTCCTCTAATCTGGCGTCTTCGATTCTTCCTTCCCTTCTGGCCATTTCCAGTGCTGTTCTGCAGGACCAGGCGAGCACGAGGGTCTGGCTCACCTAACAGCCCAGTTTTAAAACAATGATCCTTACAAAAAGCAAAGAAGGACAACATACTAGCAAAACATTGGATAAATAAACAAACAAATAAAGCAGAAGTAATGGATATGTTGAGGCAAAACAGCCTTGGAGCAGCATCGTCATTCAGCCGGAACGCTGGGCAGGGGGATCGGGTGAGCAGCAGCTCGCCCGTCGTGTTCCGGTCCGTTTCGCCCATGGGGACGGGGAAGATGGCGAAACGGACCGGAACACAACGGGCGAGCTGCCGCTCACCCGTTCCCCCCGCCCAGCATTCCGGCTGAATGACGACGCTGAATGACGACGCTGCCTTGGAGTCTAAACTCGATCAAGGAGGGAGCCAAGCCCGACCTTCGGAATGGAGCTGTAGCTCAGAAGCTCCCAGGTTCAGTCCTTAGCAAGTCTAGGTAGGGCTGGGCTAGTTCTGCCTCAGATGGATCCATGATCTGACTGAGGGTGCAATCCTAACCAACTTCCCAGCAGCGGGGTAAGGGCAATGCGGCTCCAAGGTAAAGAGAGCAAACATTCACTTGCCTTGATGAGTGTTGCTACTCCTCCAGTGCAAGATGCAGCACATGCCCCATTGGCACAACTAAGTCAGTGCTGGGAAGTTGCTTAGGATTGCACCCTTAATAGCAGGCAGCTCCAAATGTTTAGTCTCCCAGGGCAGGTGCTTCCTGGCCTAAGTGCTCTCACAGAGAGGGCCCTCCCCACCCCAAGCCCACCAACCACACACCCCCAAAACATAAAATGGTTTTTCTCTCTACTGAGTGCCTGTGCAGACAGGAAACCCCCCCCACACACACACACCCCTAAGCTGAGGCTGGAGCCAGAGGATCAGAAGTGATCTAAATATAGTTCTTGTGTGCTGGATCAAGCTGTGGAATAAGGGATCATAAATGTCCACTGATGGAGCGATCCAGACTAAACAGATGGATTTTTATTCTTTTTCGTTTGTTCCAAAATCATGATTTTCCTGAGATTTATACATTAAGAACTCTGATGTGTCCCTCCCACCTCTTCCTTTTTTAATTAAACATTTTCTTTAATAAAATTCTTTGCTGCCAGCTGTTCTCCTGCAAAGCTGACTTAACAGTTCATCCTGGTTTTTGAAAGTCAAGCAGAACTGCCAATTGTTTTATGGTGGAGAATGTGATTTATTCCCCCACCCCATGTTTTAATGGAGTGTTTTATTGCCTAATTCTGTATAAATTACTCTGTGGATCCTTGGATGGTTTGATGCACAAGAAAAGGCGAGCAGGGAATGTTCTCATTTGTTGATGACACCAGATTTGGCAGTAAGAGATCTGGAAACCAACCCTTTGGTTTGCTCTAATTGTGGTTCATACTAATCTGTCCAAACGTCTCTAATGCGCTTGACTCTTTCTGACTTTGTATGACACATCACCCATTTGACTTTTAGGAGTTGGAAGGGATATCCAAAACTATGGCACTGTGGAATATTGGGTCAGGTTAAGAGTTCCCATGGACCAAGCGATCAGACTGTATAAAGAGCGGGCAAAAGCCCTGGGCTACATAGCAACAAATCTCAAGGAGCAGGCAAGCAAAATGTTTTACTTTATTTATTTATTTATTTATTTATTTATTTATTTATTTATTTAAAGTATAGATAGATGTTGTCTTGATCATGTTTCACTTCTTGTACTTGATTTCCAAAACATGGACTGAGGGCGCAATCCTAACCTGAAGTTAGTCTGGCACAGTTAGGCCAACGAAGTTTGGCCGGCACAAGAGACACCATAAAGCACGTTTGGATCACTCTCGGAGTCGGCCTCTCTGACTCCGAGAGTGGTCCAAACATGCTTTACAGTGGCCCTTGTGCCAGCCAAATTGTGCTGGCCTAGCTCCAGGTTAGGATTACCATAGCAATTTACTGTATATGTTGAGCCTAATTATCCATAGATTTGGCTTAAGGACCTCTGTTGTGCCTAATGGTCACCTAGTAAACGTTGTAGCTAGAACTTGGTCTTTGTTGTCAAAGTCACTAACCACAACACCACGCTCAGTGATACTTGGGAATTGCTGCCATAGTGTAACTTTTGCATGCATTTCATCCCACTGGTATGGTATCTCTTATAGCAATTAAAAACCAAAGTCTGCTAGCAATTCACATTTTTCCCTTCTTTGTTCAAACAGCCTGTCCTCAGCCCTGCTCAAGTCAGTACATTGGGAGATGGAAATTTAAATGAACTCTTTGTTACAATAAAATGTTGTAACAATTTGAAGTGCCGAAACAGCAACCTTCAGCCAAACCCTTACGTTGTCTACAAGTTCTTTGATTTTGCGGACCATGATACCGCCATCATTCCAAGCAGCAACAGCCCGCAGTTTACAGACCACATGTGTTTCCCAGTGCCGATGAACGCAGACCTCGACCGCTATCTGAAGTCCGAATCCTTGAGCCTCTACGTGTTTGATGATAATGAAACAGAAGATGGGGTATATATAGGAAAGGCCACCGTGCCTTTAATCTCTTTAGCCCATGACAGATACATTGCTGGTGAGACTTTGCCCTTTTCCAAAGCTATAAAGTATGCCTGTTGGACTTCCAAATAGAGTAGAGAACTGGGGTAGCTTAGTGGAGGCGGGACTTCCCGTTTAAATCCTGCCTCTGCCATGAACTAATACTTACAGGGTTGCTTTAAGGAGAACGTCAAGCTCAGAAAGTACATAATAATCATAAATGTTATTTATGATTATTGTTATGTGTTGCCATTTCATTGAAAAAGTTAATTTAGTTCTTTCATTGTTTCTGGGCTTCCTTTTTTTTTCATACCAGCAGATCTTCACCGACTTGAGATTTTGCCCTTGAACCTATTAAGTAATGTTCATAGTGATGCACTCCAACTTCCTCTCTGCTCAGCCTTCGTGTATCTGACATGCATGGGAGCTGCACAAGAGCCCTGCACAGTTTCCCTCCATTTCAGTGGGGCTTGTGCAGGAGAACTTGCGGGTGGGTTGCACCTTAAGGCTGCCATCCTGAGTATACATACTTAGAAGTAATTCCCATTGAAGTCAATGGAGCTGGCTTCTAAGTACAAATGTATCAGATGAGGAAAGTGTCAGCTATTTCAGAAAGTAATTGTGCAAGATGAACTCATAGACTGCTTTTGTACTTTCAGGAACCTTTGAACTAACAGATTATGAAGGTCATTCCACTGGAGCCATTAGTATTGAACTAAAATGGAAGTTTGCCTACCTCCCGCCAGCTGGTTTGATTGTCGCTGCAGATTTAGCAAATTACATCCAGAATGAAAAACCAGTGAAGGGGCAAGGAGAAGCTCCAATCCTGGCTCCTCCTCCTCCTCCTCCCTTTCCTTCAGCAATGGTATATCATCTAAGCCTTCCTTGTATGGCAGGACTTGCCTGTCTGCAAACCAAGCAAACAGATTGGTGGTCTTTTCTATTTCTGTTCCCTGCATGTCTTTTAGGACAGAAAGAAATTATATTTAAAACCAGGTGATAGTGAAATGTATTTTGATTAACAGTAGACAACTCCGTCCAGCTCCATTCAGGGCAGGCTAAACTCACCCAAGCTAATTTGGACTCGTTTGGTTTCTTAGAGGCCGCAGCCTAAGCCGCGACAGCGCTCGGCTCCAAGGGACAAGAAAGTGTCTTTTGTCGATGTGAGCACGCTTTCAGATCCGGTGAGCTTGGAAACCGTTTTGCTGTGTTTGTCAGTTTTGTCCTGACGAGTGTCTGTATTGCACTCTCAAGTCATTATGGCTCTTGACGTCTCTACCTAGTGATTGTGTGTGACCGTTTGATATCCCTAAGAAATCCCCCAGAGTGTAGGGGTTGGCAAGAGGGCATCAGAGTCATGGAGCAAGAAGGACTACAATGCCTTCCCATTGATTCTTGTAAAAAGTCTTAGAAACAGGAAATGTTCTCATGTTTAGCAAAACGTGGCATGTTGCAACGTGGTGTTTGTAACCACAGGTTCCAGGTTATGTATGTTGCGACTCTTCTTGCCTTCATAATTCTGACTCCAGCACAAATAAATCAGGTTATTGTGGGTGGATGGGTGTCACCACCACCCCACCTGCCCACTGCTACCTGGCTCACCAGCCCCACCGTGAGGGTACCACCATTGGGGATAGAAGGAAGGGGATGATCCAAGCTAGCCTGCCTTCCACTCTTCCTTTAAAGATTCAGCAGAGAAGAAGTAATTCTTCGACTTGCCATCACTATGCCACAGAGGACGACGGGGCACTTTCTGGCACCCCGCTTATAGCACCAGAAATCTTGGGCCAAATATTGGATAAAAGACTTCTTAGACCAAAGATTTAAGGTTACCTTTGTCATCCAGGAGTGTTGATAGTGCAGTGTGCTGTCCTACTAGTGTTAAAGAGAGAGGCAGTGTGGTACAATGGCTAAAGTCTTGTGCGAGGACCAGAAACATTCAGCTTGATACTGCATTCTAGTCAATGAAACTGTCAAGGACCAAGGCCAATAAGTAAATTCAAGGGTGGGGAGGAAATGCAGCTGGAGAGTTAAGCCTACCTTAACCCATAGTGAGTTTTGTGCTTATTGCAATGTGATAACTGCATGTGATACAGGTAAGCAACTCCTGCATTTTGTTCTTTGTAATTCAGAGTCCCATTCCTGAGAAAAAAGAAGAGCCTGAACAGACAGCGAAAGGTGCAAATCCTGTGGCTTCCAACATTCCCCAGGTATGAAGCGCATTAAATGTCGGCACTAGGCTTACATTCTCTTTCATCGGTGCAGCTGAAAGTGTGAATTGACCATTCATTAAGCCGCATCCAAGCTTCTGCCCCCCAAGCTCCTGTTTTGGAGCCGCATGGCTTGCTCGGATCTGCGCCTGCTAAATAGCAGGCGTAGATCCTTGTAGCCCATTGGGGTGGCTGGTAAGGGCACACACATTCCCTTGCCCCGTGGAGGCAAGCTCCCAACTTGCTCTAGATATGGCGCAAGCACAGCCTCCCCCTTCCAGCGCAAGTTAGGATTGCGCCCTTAGTTTCATATAAACCAAGTCAGACCATTGCTGTGTTGCCCAGTCCTGATACGCCAACTGGTAACAGTGGTTTCCCTGCCCTTTTAAGAACGTGAGAAGGATGCTCTGGCATCTGACCCAAACATTTATTTTGCTCCCATCCTCAGTTCCATAGTGACTGTCCAGGTGCCTCTGGGATGTTCAGCAGCAAGACACGGAGGCAATGAGATTCTTCTGACGGGAAATGCCAGAAGTTTGGTCCTGGGCCACCCTCAGCTTTCCCGCTCAGCTATACGACCTCGCTTTATTAAGTCCTTAACTTGTCCACAAGGCTGCAGGAGGATCCTACAAGCCCTGCCTCTCCTTCCTTCTTCACTTTGGTGATCAGCCGATCATACCCCAGGAATGGCAAGTGGCTAGGCAGATTGCTTTTAGCCACAGGAGCAGAACTAATCCTTGCCACTCCAGTCTCTCTTGCAGTAGGCAGGTGTGTGCTGCTGATTTAAATAGCAGCTCAGAAATGCATGGTCGAATTCTACAGGAAAGGAGGAAGAGCTTGGCCTTGCAAATTGAATGCTTTTTGTGAATGGTTTTATACAGGGTTTACAAGACATGTCATGTTATATATTAAAGAACCAAGAGTGCAGTGCCAGGATAGATTAGGGTTCATGAATTCAGCATCCTCAGTGCCTCTGCTGTGGGCCTCTGTCCAAGTTGGGAATTGCGCTCGCAGCAGAAAGCATTCCTAAGGCAAGAGCGTTGCAGGTGTCTGGGGTGGGGGGATTCTCGTGCACCTCACCTGCCTGCCACCCCTACTGCTATCAACATGTAGCTGAGAAATGGAACTTTTCCTCTGCTTTCCAAACCTCTCTAACGGATGGCACTCAAGTCTTAGCTGTTGGATTTTCCGGCGCTGGAATTGCACCACAGAGTGACAGGTTTCTAAGTCTTTCTGTTTTGCTGGACTTCGAAGCGTGTTTTAAATACCACTTAGCTTCATGTAGTCTTGTTACCTTTTGACTCAGGGGTCCCCTTCTGGAACTGAGCTCTGACTGGTGATTGGGCATGATTTAATTGATCTTCTTGTATGTAATCTGAATATTGTGATAATAGATTTTAATAGCGTGTGTGTGTGTGTGTGTGTGTGTGTGTGTGTGTGTCTATATATACTATACATAATTGGGAGGGGCAGTAGTAATGCAACTTTCGCCATTACGCAACGGAACGCAGCGAGCGCGCTGCCGATCACCCAGAAGACCCGCCCAGCGTACCGGTAAGATGACGCTACTGGGAGGGGGGCTGTGCTTCCTCCGTCCCACTTGATTCACTCTCAAAGTGTCTGGAGAAGGTGAGGTAGCCTAGAGTGTCTCCTCCTTTCCTTTTCCAGACACTTCCTCTGTGAAGGGCAGGATAGCAGGGGGCAGCTGGGCCACCAGAGTTATCAGCCAGGCTGGGCAAGTCCCTAGCTACACCTCATGCTTTCCTTGGCTGGGCTCAGCAGAGGAGAGCACCAAGTGCAGCCAGACCAGGCCTGTACAAAAAAAAGGCATGTGGCCATGAGCATCCTGGCTCAAGAAAGGACAAAGTGCTCATCCTGGACCGGTCAGTCTGCAGCCCCTTGACCTTGTTGCAGCAAAACCACCGATGTTCCCCCATCTTTAAAAAGTCGGCCCCAGTATCCAAAGTTTCATGTTTCCATGGGTGGGGTCCAGAATGAAACCCCAGTGGATACTGAGGCATGCCTGTACTTGTATCATCCATGAATGTTTCTGCAATGTTGTTCAAGGTCATACAAGAAACCACAGCGGACAGCCAAATCAGCCAACCCGCCGGCATGACTCAGCAAGAAAATGAAGACCTTTCCCAGCTTTCTGAAGGTCAGTTTGCTGACGAGAGCTCCCCTTCTTCAGGAGACGAAACTGAAGTTACGGAAGAAATAGAAACAGAAGGTAATGTCCTGCATCCAAAATGTGCTGGTTCCTCTCTCCTGATTGAGCGTAAATTGTTCACTACGAAGGTGGCCTCAGAAGAAGCCGTTGTTCTAGTCCCCCTCACAACTATAGCCATGTGGGGTGGTTGATATCAGGCCAACGGATAAGCTCCAGCTTTATAATATTTAACAAAGAGAAATCCCGTCTCCAACCTAGTTTCATAAAATATTAAAGGAATCTGGGCTTCTGTTTTAAAATGTCTTTATATTCCCTCTTCAGAGGAGAGATTCCTCCTTCAGAAGAGATGCGGTTCTGAAGAATATTTTAAAGTCTGTGCCCCTTTTGTCTGCAGATAACAGCTGCCCATAATGTCAAGTAGAGAAGGAGAGAGAGAGAGAGACTCAGACAAAGAGAGGGGCTAGTAGCCTTATCTCATCTCCGGATGAAAGGTGTTAGAGGCAGCTTAATGCAAAGGATGTAAAAACCCCAGGTCACACGGCTGCTCTTCTTTCATTGTGTGTTCTGTATCCAGGACACAAACCGAGAGACCTCCTCTTGCAGGCACAAGCTCTCATTTGTGCTCTGTTGAAACGAATGAATGGGAGTTGCAAAGAGTCAAGGGCCCATTGGAATGAATGGGAGTTGCTGTGAACCGAAATACCATCTTCTAGGGACACACATCCCATTCTCATGCCACAGAGATAAGTGGGGGTTGGCGTGGGCAGAGAAATTTTCCACTAAGGACCCACATACAAGTGCGAGGGGGGAGTGTGAGGGTAAATTGGCTGGTCAGAATGCCAGATGCAGGGGAGTGGCAGCAAGATGCAGTCATCTTGTGTGCTCCCTGAGACATCTGGTGGGCCACTGTGAGATACAGGAAGGTGGATGAGAGTCCCGTGGCCTGATCCAGGCGGGGCTGTCCTATACGCCTTATTCTCTATTCTGGTTTTTCTTTCTTCGCCAGATCAAGATGATAAACAGGCCACTGACGCTGTTGAATCGGTAACAGACAGCGATGACTGCATAGTTCCAGATCCAGTGTCCGCAAGCCTCAAGCAGGTCAGTAAACCACAAATAATCAGCCTGTTCTTCCCACCCCACGGTACTGTTCTTAAAACCACCAAAAAGAGGTGTGATGTGAGTTTTACGTCAGCACATAATTCAGTCTGTGCATCGTTGTTTGGTGGAGAGCATCATGGCTGTTATTTCCTGCTGCATCACCTTCTTGTTCAGAGCCTGGCCTTGTATTTTTAGCACTCCCAAGCTTGCCTCCAATGAGGGTACCAGGCTGATCAAGCACCAGCTTCAAAAGTAGCTCCGTGCAGGATCTTAGAACACACCCGGCGACATTAAGCAGTGTTTCATGCTTGATTGGCTGCTAGTCTAGTCATCATTTCTCGCAAGGATTCTGAAATGCTGCCACCCTCCAAACCAGTGCAGGGGGGTGAGGGGGAGAGAGAAAAATTATTTTAATAGGTGGAGCTGCATTATGATTAACTGCATATTCGGTTCCATCAAATTCTTTTAAGCTGTAACAATGCAAGCCAAATAGGAAAATTACTCATTGCCAATGAGCCCTGCAAAAACGCAGCTGGGTCTACAAATCTCTAGTCTGGCGGTGCTCAATTATAACCGGAATGATTTAAGAAGACAAAATAGCTGCAACCTCAAAGAGGTTAGTGCAGGGATCTGTGAGTTCTGTCTCTGTCATCTGCTCACCAGGAAACATAGCGACTGTGCGAGGAGGAGGCGGAAGGATAACTCTCCGAACGTCAGGGGACATTGTCCAGAGCTCTACCGGAGCTCCCATGGGTGCCCCCTTCACTTCAATGACACAGACTAACCAGTGTGTACAGTTCACACTGCAGTGAATCCGGAAGCCCTTAAGCCCTCAGATGCCTGAGCTTTGTGCATTGAAGCAACGGATGGACTGGGGCCATTATGGGATAGCAAGTCCCCTTGAACTCACTCCAGATTAATGGGGATAATCTGGCCAACATTAACTGTTTCTGGGAGCACAATCCCAACCTGGAGTTAGGCCAGCAAAGTTTGGCCGGCACAAGGGGCACCAATAAAGTATGTCTGGACCACTCTCAGAGTCAGAGCTGCCAGCACACAGACGTGCGCCATCCTCCCTGACTCTGAGAGTGGTCCAAACGTGCTTTACGGTTGCCCTTGTGCCAGCCAAATTTTGCTGGCCTAACTGTGCCGGCCTAACTCCAGGTTAGGATTGTGCTGTTAAGTCTCATTGGTTCCACTAATGCAGAATTTTAAAAGCCAGTTCACCTTTTAAAAGTAGGCCAGTTTACCTTTTGAAACCAATATGACTCACACCTATGGTCAATTTGGAAATAAAACTCACTGAGATGAAGAGGACCAGGGTGTGTGTGTGGGGGGGGGGGCGGGGAATGGCGGGAAACACAGTACTGGGTATGCTCAGAAGTTTTGATGCTCAAGATGGAGGTATTATCCTGAAGTTTAATATGTTTAGGGGATCTGTAAAGCACTGAGTAAAAAGTCAGTTCATCTCAGTACTATCTTCTCCCAACAGATTCAAAAGCCATTGACGTACACTGAGAATTAGATTTTAAAGCACAAATGTCAAACGTAAGGTCCATGGGCCTGATGTGGCCTGTGGAAGCTCTTTATCCAGCTCTCGGCCCCTACCAGCACCACAATCAGCTGCTCTCAGCTGCTGAAATATGCCAAGGTGTCGCTGCTGAAAGAGCAGCCCACCTGATAATTGGGCACTCTGGAAAATATGATCAAGATTTGCATATTTTCTAGTCTGTCATTTGCAGCGAACAAGTTCCTAAGTGAGAAATTTCTATGCTTATTTCTGGCCGTGACCTGCTTTATGACATCATTTCCTGCTTAATGACATCACTTCCAGGCCTTGACTGGCAACATAAATGCTGTTCAGCCCACTGTATGTAACCAGTTTGACACCCCTGCTCTAAAGCCATTACTCCAGAAGGTGCAGTTTAGTTTTAGGAGAATTGAAGCAGAACCTTTGTTCAAGATCCAATGAAATAAATATCCTGGCAGCTATCCATACGACTTTTGATTTTACCTGAGATTGCCTTACTGATTATCCCGTGGATCCAAACCATCCACAGCACTGTTTAAGCTACTTAGGAAGCTACTGCTGATCTTTTCTGTTGGTTGCAAACCAGAGACTCCATGGTCCTTTCTTAGATGTGTTGATCACAAAAATAATCCTAACAGATTTATTTCCCCAGGACTTAGCTTATACGCCTTTGCTGCTTTTCCCTCTCTCTTTCCTCATGTCTGTTATGTATAATTAATCATAGATTACTTCATTTTGTTTCATTGCATTTGCAACATTTATGAGCTTTGCTTTGTCGGCAGGAAATGCTTGTCCCCTTCTTTTTCCTTTCCAAAGTGGCGTAATTAGTGTTAGCATCTTTTTTAACAGGCTACATAAAGTTTAGTGGCTGGATTAAATCATGTCATTAACATAATATGCTATACAATTTCCCCCTATCTCTTTTCGTTTCCACTACATCAAAGTGCCACGGAGTGCCAACGTAATTGGGCCTTGCTAGCTTGTCAGGTTGAGTCAAGATGACAACTGGTTCTTTTGCTAAAAAAGCTTCTAGGCATGATAATTAATGGAAGGGGGAGACAAAAAGAAAAAAGAAGGAAAAAAATCAGGGAAATGTAAAACTTTGGACAGTTCTTTATGAATATTTCATACATTTGAATAATCAGAAGTTAACATTATCAATCTGATGTATAATACATTGATTAAAAGCCTTGTTTCTGAGTCTCGAAATAGACATCAGAACTGGAAATTTACATTTGCTTTAAACACACACACATTAAATTAAATTAACAATTGCTTGTTCTCATCCCTCCACCTCTCTGCACTTGATCATTTTGAGCAATAATATAGCTTTCAATTATCACAATAAAATTTACTGCTGTCAGCTCCCAAGTTATCTTCAAATGTGCCCACGAGGCAAATCTTAGCAAAACCAATTTATTCTGTGGTGGTTTCATTTTCCTCTAGGTGTTTACATCTCTTCTCCTTCATTATAGCTTGTGTGTGTGCGCGCAGGGGCATGTGTGTGTTTTCTTGCACTAATAGCAGTTTAGCAGAAACTGTCACAGTCGTTTTTTTCCTAAATTAAGATCTTAGGGCCTTAATTAATTTGGACATACGGCGTTCTTTGCTACACACGAGCCAGAATTTCCAGGTGGCTGGGTTCTTGCTGCAGAGAGCACCATATGTTGTAGCAAGCGTAAAACGTCAGCCACTTTAAAAAGCAAAACCTTATTGGAGATTCTGGGGGAGCAAAACAACCATCAATGTTTGCATGTTTTGGTGTTTTTAGACTTGATTTAGTAACCTGTCTGCTCGCCCTGGGCAACCAGATCACCACGCAAGCGGCGGGAGGAGAGGAGAGAGAAAATGATGTTAAAACATACAAAAATAACTTCTTAAAAAATCAAGGACTAAAAGAGAGCAGCTGCCCACCAGTGTAAAAATGATGAAGCTCAAGTGTCTAATCAGTGACCTCTGTGCACATAGCAGCGTTTCTGAGCCCCTTGGTGATGGCAGTCCTCACCTCCACGCTTTTCTTAAAGCCACGTTTGGACATTTAGGAGCATCTGCAGCAGTGTTCTGCTGCATCAAACCATTAGGCCACCCAGCTCAATACGGTCAGTGGCTCCCTAGAGCAGTGGTTCCCATGCTGTGTTCTGTAGCACCCAAGGATGACGTGGCGTACTCACAGGGGCTCTGTGGGATGTCCCTGACAGCCTTTCTTCCCGCCTCAACAAAACCTTGCACGATCCTTATGAGATCACTCTGCCGCTGCATGATGCCATAGAAGCAGCGCTCCATGACCACCGTATGCTTGGGAGCCTCTGCCCTGGCGTTTCAGAGAGGGGTCCTTTCGGATCCTCTTTGGGTATGTCAGCCTCCTGCATGCAAAGCAGGCACCCTACCCTCCGCCTTTCTCATCACGTAGTGAGGAACTGCTTTGGCATGCATTTAAAGGGCCTCCTTGGACTATGGGCAGAGTTGATCATCTACACTCAGTCCTCATTTTCCACTAGGGTTAGATTCCTGGAAATCCTCACAGATAGCAAATTCACAGATAAGGAACCATTTATTCTATGGGATCAGTGGGGTTAGGTGGAAGGGGTCCATTATCTGCCATCAGAAGAATCCAGCAGAGACCCTCAGGAAGCCAGCAGAATGCAGATGGAATTGACAACATATCTCTGAATGCTGCAGAGACCTTCTAGAGGCGGCAGGCGTCTTCAGAATGGCACCTGCAGCCAGCAGGGACCCCTTAAACGTGGCTGGAGGATGCTTCTGCTGGCCATTTTAAAGGGCCAGTGCTGGTCGCAGGTGCCATTCTGAAGATCCCTCCAGCTTTTGGAAGGTCTCAGCATAGTGGACAACAAGGGCAGAGGCACAGATATCGAGATATCTTGCCCCTTGCAGATAAGCAAATTCAGATGTGCCGAGGTTGCAGACAAAGAGCACTGACTGTAAATCCTTTGCTGCCGACCCCCATGGAATCTATTGGTCCATCTGCTTTACCCACTTCTCCTCTACCAGCCTTTCTGTTGTTGTGTTTGCTTTACATAAAACAAGCAAACCTGTTTTCCTCCATCCAACATTAGAGGGGCTGCTACACATACGTCTTACATTTGGACTTCATTTGTAAACAGCCGCCTAGGCTCTCGCCAGCTTTGACAGCCCAGTTAAATAGTTGGAGGGGGTTGACTCTGGATATCACTTAAAAATACTTCTAATATATCTGTGCAATGAAAGGAGAAAGGAGTTGTTTCCGAAGTAAAATTAGACAATAGAAGCAATTTCATTTTTTATGCATGTGAATGGGAGACTGCTTGAGGTTATTAGTTGAAACTGAGTAACCTTTCCCGGCTTTCATCTCTTTCTTTTCAAATTTGAATATGAAAAGCATATTCCAAGTCAAAGACCATCACTGTAATGACATTTGGCAGTCATTTGATTTATTAAGTTTTTAGAAAAAAAAATTCCTTTAAATATTTCATCATACTATGCTAATCCTAGTAATATTGCCAGCTGAAGCCGTGTACCTGTATTAGCGGAGACAGAATGGTGTGGAATTTTCTCTGTCATCCTAGTAAAATTTCCATGAATCTACTGAATAATAAAACAACCTTATTGAAATATTCAGATTTGGGTTTTTAGTTAAAGTGTCTTAGGATACATAATAAAAGAAAATGTCTTTTGAAAGGCATGGGGGGCAGGGTAAAATTACTTCATCAAATATTGAAGGGGGTTGACAGAAATAAGTATTGGGAAACGTGGGCTTTTCAATTGATTAATTATAAAATATACTTTGAAAACACATCCACAATGGCCTTATTGTGCTTGCTTATTGTTGTCGATTTGCAGTTTGAACGCCCAACCTCTAGAAACCTCTAGAACGCCCAACCTTCCTCTTTCTTCCCCCTCTTTTTTTTTTTAAATTCCGTAATTATTACAGCAAGGTTAGTGATTTGAATTTACAACCAGAGCCTTCAGATTCCACACAGGAGAATAGTCTTTAATGTAGAGGGAAACCATAAAAAGAAAAGTTAAGAAGGCCTTGACAGTTGAGATGTGCAAGGTATTCGGCTTGCTCTTTGAAGAGCAGAATCTCATCCTTTGACTGTTCTTCTGTGTAGTCTAATTTTGGAATCACAGTGGTTACTCGTTCTTTGAAACCACTGACTTATTCAGGAGAGTGTTGGTGTGCTACCCTGTTAATACTTGACACAGAAACCCTCCCAAATGGGGCCCGGCACATCTCATGCCTGAATGAGATGCGGTTCGGTTTATGTGCACATTTTTTTTTAACATGGAAAAAGTCACCATGAGGTGACTTTTCCCTGTAGTCTTCACATGGCGAAGCACTCTTGTAAGCTCGCAACCTGAATGTTAAAATGGATCTGTAAGTAATCTGTACTTACTGTGCCACCCCTACCTGTAGCTGCACAACTGCTTGAGACGCAAAGCACTGATTTTCATAGCCGCACGACTGTGATAGTTCAGTGGCAGAGCACGTTTCTTGCATGTCTTACAGTCCTAGATTTAATCCTCAGCATTCCTAGCACAAAAAGGAATGTGTGCAGTAGGCTGGGAGCATAGCTTTGTTTGTTTGTTCTTCAGCGTCAAATGTGAGTCAGTAGCCTGTTGCAGTGACAGTGTCAAGTGTGAACCCCAGGGCATTAGGATCTCAATTTATATCTGCCATACGCTATCCATCATGTTTTACCGTCCAAAACGTTTTGTGCAATTTGCATGCCTGTCGTGAGGCTTTGGCACTGCAAGAGGTGCGTAAGTTGTGTTTTCTTTCTTCTTCCTCTTGTTTTCTCCCTTTAAAAAAAAAATAGACTGGTGAAAAAATCCGGATTGAAATCATATCCCTCAGTCTCACGGAGTCCCAGGTTGCTGCAGACGACACAATCCAGCGGCTGTTTGTGGAGTGCAAATTCTCCAGTTTCCCAGCAGATGAAACTCCAGTATCACTTCCAAAACCCAAAACTGGACAGCGGGTCTACTACAATTATAGCCACGGTAGGGATTCATCTTGTATGTTTTGATACCTTTCTCACTTCCTAGTAATGCATTCTTCTTTTAAAATCATTCCTGGAGATCTGGTAAGCATTTTGCAAATTTAACTACAAATAACAAGAAAGCTATCAAAAGCATAAGAAGCTCCCTGCTGGATCAGGCCAAAGGTGCACGTCGTCTAGAGCTCTCAGCAAGCATAGCTTTGCCATGTAGTTCTTCAGATATTCCAGCTTTCATGGTGTGGAACATGGCAGCATATGTCCAGTGGTTTACATGCTGTCACCAAGGCACTTAGCATGTAACCCCACAAGGATGTGTCACAAACACAAGAACTTCAGTTTCCCTGCCCTATATTTAAGGCAAGATTCTTCTAGTTTCTCTTGTTCCAAGGGTAGGTTTGAAGGTGAGATATTAAAGGATCAAAGTAATTATTCACGAGGCAATTGAAAACGCGTGGGTGATGGTGTTGACCTGTTGAAGGTTTTTGTGCCCCTTAACACAGTTTTCCAGCTTCTCATCCAAGAGAACGACAGCTGAAATGACAAATAAATCCACTCAAAGTTTCAGCTTATAATTGGGTCCAAACATGTGCAACAAGCTTTTACCTTGGTAGTTTGGGTTCTCTTTAGGTTTCTGGGATTGCTTTTTCCGAAGGCGTTATTTTTCTTGCGGCTTGATGATCATGGAATACTTTCAGCATCTGCTTGCTTAATTGCTTGCATGGTGAGAGCAAGGAATGTAAAAAAGTGTGTGTTGCCATTCCATGCTTGTGATTAGAGACTTCCCTGTTCCCGTGCAGCAGCAAAAGCAATGAAGGCTCTTGTGGTACCTTGCACGTATCTATGTGTAAAAAGAAAGGTGTGTATACATAAATGCACAGGCACTCAGGTCTAGAACAGTGATTCTCAAACTTCTCTCCAGAGTCCTTTACACTCTCAAATGGAGTCTTGGAGAGCCCCACTGACACATGTGCAGAGTCTTAGGGAACCCCCGGAGCTCCAGTGCATGCACAGAGTGGTGCTGCACAGAGCAGATGGTGGCCACTTACAGTGCGCCCATAGAGCCCGTGGAGGGGTCTCGGGGAGCCCCAGGCTCCTAGCATTTTGAGAAATGCTAGTCAAGAGAAAAAAAGGTGCATTGTAACAGTCAGCTCACCAAACCTGGTCTCCTAACAAGCTTAGCTGTACACTAGACAGGCATGGTGACAGTACACAATTGGTGATGACAGTCTTCTAGGCATGCTAATTAACTTTGTGCGAAGATACAATCCATTGTTTTGATTGAGGCACGCAGACACGGTTTGTGCCATAAAACACTTTGTTGCTCTGATTAATTAAGTATCGTGGATTTGCAGAGCCCATTTATGTCTCATTAAAGCAGCCTGGTGCACCATCTTGATTTTATGCTTACCCTTGGCTGTGTGGCAACTTGGGATTTAGGCTGTTGCATAATCAATCTCATAACTAGGAATACATCACGATAACTCTTGTGGGATTTGTGTGTGTGTGTGTCATAATTGCCACAAAGTTATAACTGAAAACAGTATGGCTGCTTTGTTCTTCCCAGAGTATTACTTAAATAACTGGCCATCTAATTTATCCTCAGTGCCAGCTTTACTTGTAAAGGAGCAGCATTTCATGGGGAGGGAGGGGAAGGAGGCCTAATGAATTTGCTGTTTGATAATGTCAGTGAGAGAGCCAATAATCTAATAGTAATGAAGTCAGAATGTGTGTGTTTACTATAGCTTCTCTCCATTTCTTATTCATGCCTAATTAGATTTGGGTATGTATAATATTTGGGGTTAATTGAATATTTTCTTTAATAAAACTGAGATTTACATGATGGAAGAAGGAAGTGTACTTTGAGCTTAGAGGGGAACTAGTAGTCCCTTGGATTTTGTATGAAAAAATCACGATAAATCCAGATGTAATTTGAGAAATCATTATTTCTTGGTAAATAATACCTTTTTTATTGAGTTCCCTTATTATATTTATATCTCTGCACTGTGCCTGGCTTTTTAAAAAAAACTGCTTTACATCTTAGCTGAGACAAAGAGATCTTTTGGCATTCCCGCTTAATAAGCAACATTTATTGTAATGATTTAGTGCTCACAATCCCCTAGCCCGGTGTGTGTGCATGTGCATGTTTAAATCTATAGATAGAAGCAATGTAGTTTTACAATTAATAAATCAAATCTTATTATCGTACAATAATGGAACCAGATTGGCTTTTAATGACTTCCTATGCAGATGACTACACTTATTTTTTTTAAACTTTATTCAGCATAGCATGGTCAGAATTCCCTCCAGGCAACTCTGCAGACAGCTCTGGTTCACATGTAGGAAACTCCAGGAAAGATACGGAAACGGAAGACCAGCTGAGATGATAGATAAACCCCAACATCTATTTCCCCTTTCACACAGTAAAAGTCCCACTGAATTGACATGCAGGGCCAACCTGTCCATGGGGCTGAGGGAATCACCTGGGCGGAGGGGGCCTGCTTCCGATTGCCCACCTGCCTCTGCCTCCTAGATTTGAAGGAGGGCATCTGCAGTGGCCCATGCCCCAGTAGGGGGTCCACCACCAATGTCCCTATGTCCAGTGATGTGAGCAGGAAAGAGTAGCTGCCACTACTTTCTGCTTACCTGCCCTGCCTCCGCCTCACGTGGTAGAGCGGATTGACTCCCCCTTAAAGACGCTTTAAGGAGGCTAGTGACCTAACTGGGTACCCGTAGCTGCCGTTAGCGTTTTCCACTGCCGCTGAATTAAAAATCCCTTTTCTACTTGCATGCGGCTGCAGCAAAACCCAGAAGTGTGATACTAACCACAGCTACGGGTCCTCGGTGGGGTCACCACCCTCCTTAAGGGGGTAGCATCCCCAAAACACCAAACTCCTGCCCTGGTTTTTGCCACTTCCAGGCTGAGAGACACTGCCTTAGAAGCATCTTGTCAGAGTATCTTCTGGAACCTGGGCACCCAGCACTGATACATTCTCTCCATGCATTTTAGAGGAGGGGGGGTGGAGTCTTGTGCATACAGGACCCAATCCGTGCGTGAAAGTTGCAGCAGGGCCCGTGGAGGCCTTCCACTCCGTGTGTCCGTACTTAACCCTGTTCTGAGTACCAGAGTAGGCGTAAACAGGAGGAGGGGAGAAAACAATTTGATCTGCCAGTTGCAGGGTTTGGGGGAGCTGCAGCAAGGCAAATGTCGTGCCAAAGTTTTCAGTTTAGCCCATAAGTTTAACTTGAAGGGGACAATACTGTTGGAACAAGCAAATCAACAGTCTGCTTTCTCTAACTTGGAACAGAGACTTCCATGGTGGTGTGGGGGGGGGGCAACCCTTAATTTCACCTTGCCAGAACGATTTTTCCCCTTTCCCCCACACCACGAGGCCGCCACCATAACTGAAATAACAAAGATTAAGTTCAGTTGATAGACACTGATAACAAGGAAATAGCATTTATATTTCACAGAGCTGAGAGGATATTGCCATAAGAATGCTGAGGAGGCAGGAAAGGAGGCTTGGAAATAAGATTAATGATTGCGGGCCCAAAGAATGTTATCTTGGCTGTATATAACCCTGCTTGGGAATTGACAATAGAAAAGGAAAAGATTAATGAAATCTTCCAAAGTTTTTTTATGAGGTTTGTATAGATCAGGGACCTTTGGCTCTGAGGAGTGAGTAGTTGATTATTTGGACAAATTGCACTTACCTAAGGTAAGCGCAGTGCAAAAAAGCAAATTAGTGGCTGAATGGATACACATCGGATTCCGAATAAGATGATAGAGGAGCTCTTCACGGGCACACCTTCAGAAATCATTTTAAAGCTGTTTTTCTTCCCCACCCCCCACTCAGGGCAGAATAAAGGGCAGAGGAAAAATAATAAACCCTGTGTTCGAGATTTGCCCGCAGACCAACTAGATCAGAAGTGTTAAACGTAAAGCCCAAAGCCAGATACAGTCCCTGGAAGCTTTTTATCTGGCCCTTGCGATAATTCTCCCAGCACCACCAAACACAGCTGAGCTGCAAGGTGACCCCTTGGCAGAAGTAGCAGTGCTGAAAGGGTGGCCCACATGATAACAAAGTGCCCCCGTATCCTGAAAATATGCTCAAGATTTGCATGTTTTTTTGTTCTGTCATTTGCAGTTAATGGGAACAGATAAATGGGAACAAGTGAGAGCAAATGCTCATTTCTGGTCATCATCTGCTTGATGATGTCACTTCCTGCTTAATTACATCACTTCCGGTGACAGCTCCACATGTTCCGATAATCGTTTGCGATATGTAAATACGGTAGTTGTCATTGTTATAGTAAAAGACCAGGTTAGAAAACAGACACACATGAGGGTTTTTTGCATTCGTGTTTTGTTTTAAAAGCTTGCTCTTGGTTTCCCAACTATTCCCATCTTGGCTCGCCAGCAGTTGCAGAGCTTTCATTTAAAAAAAAAAAAAAAAAGAATGAGTAAAATCTTATTTCATTTTTAAGTTTGGATGAGACTTCCTGTCAATGCTTGCAACTGAGGCTATGCGCCTGCATTGCTGGTAGATGCTCCAAAACATGTCCACACCCTAACGTGGTTTTTAGGGTTTTTTTACTCTGTAGCTGGATGAATGTCAGGCTGTGGCTCCCCCCCCCCCCCGCCCACTCTGCTGGTCTCGAAGTCTTTCTTATTGCCTGTTGTGGCAGGAGAGGAGGATTAAATTACTGGGGCTGTCAGGGAGGACAAGTGCTCTGCCATACATTATCGCTATCACTGGCTTTCACCGGGTGAAAGAAACCACCGTAAATCCCCTCCATTGCAAAGCAATAAAAGCCACTGGCTTTTACAGTCCTGACTGCCAGGGCCATTAACAGAAAATGACAGCTGTGTGGCATTCTTAGATGCTGCCTGTATCTCTTCTGACAATGTGGTGCATAAACCTGCCAGCGATATGACAATTGGATCACATGACAGTTCCGATTTCGACTCGGGGCTTTCGATGTTGATTTTCCTTAGGAAGCACCGGAGGAGGCAGTTGGTTCCTCCTCCACGCCACCTGCCCCCACCCCCCTCGAATCATTCTGTCTAAAAAATAAAAACCGTGTGCGCAAGATCCCCTTCGTGTATCATAGATGCCTCGTCATGTCCGTTTTAAGTAATTTAAAGGTTGGTTCTTGTTTAATGTGCTTGAAAGGCGGGACTGAGTGCACGTCGGCGATGGGGAGGACACTCCAGGTTAATTGGGCTGCGGCGGCTGTTTCAGGTTAATTGGCCCCGTGTTCTTCCTCTATCTAGCGCCATCAGTGGTTGCCTTACGAAAGGTATGCACACCAGTACAATGGACCCTCGTGGCTCCAGATGTTTCACTTGAAGATTGTGCTCTGCCTTGTAGGAAGCCCTGCCTCTGAGCTTTTAGAAAGCCCCTGGTGGGCCACTGTGAGACACAGGGCATTGGCCAGGTGGACTCTGGTCTCATCCAGCAAGGCTCGGCTTATGTTCTTACACAAGCAGGGGCAGTGAAACTTAATCGAGAGAGTTGGTACGTTCAAGCCCTCCATGTGTATCCGTGGGGGTGTATGGTCCTGAAGGATGAGTCTCCCTGTACATAGATGGTTCAGTCCAAGCCCTTTCCCTGCAGTGGAGCCCATAAACCGAATCTCCAGCTGCTCCCTGCTGAGCCTTCTGAGGGTTATATTAGTCTTTACGGTTTACTTCCTTGATCTTCTCAAGTGCACCTCCAAGGAGTTTGCCTCTTGTTCCAGTGCTGAACCGTACTGATGGTCAGGGCAGCAGAGTCTGATAGCACTTTAAAGGCCCATTTGTTTCAACATGCGCTTCAATGCACTACAATGCATTTCACCAGGTGCAAGAGGTGACAAATGATGTGAGTGCGACCAGTGAGGTGGACGGTCCTCCCCAAATGCTCAGAGTGTCGGAACACTCTCGGTTGTTCGCACTGATAGCTGCCCCTCTGCAAATGAAGACTTAGGACATTCTTTCTAAGTTGTGTATTAAGTCTGCTTCCCCCTGACAGCTCATGCCCATTGCCTTGCATAGAGAACCTGTAAAAGAACCCAAATAAGGATGGAACAAAATGAACTTTGGGCTGATGGACACATGCACAAAAGAGTTACTCTGGAAACCCGCAGCTGGCAAAGTGTTGGTGTCCCTTATATTTGCTGACTGCTAACTGCATCTGCCACCATGCCTGTTTCTCTTTGCAGTGATACGCGTGGATCAGGCAAACAACAAAGCAAGGCGAGATTTCCTCAAGGCCATGCTCCAAGGATCCGAGCCCAGTCCTGGCAGGTAAGTCGCGGACTAAACAGTGTCGGAGCACTTTGACCTGCCAGCCTCACTGTGCAGGTTCATTTCTCGTTGCCTCTATATTGTGGGTAGAAGTTCCAGAGTAGTCTAGAATATCCTGCCCTTGTTCCCTTATTTCCCTCTGCAAGCAGCGATAATGGACAAGGAAGGCGGCACACAAGCCTGAGTCCTGCTTGCGATCTTGTCCTTGCGGGTAAAGTGGTGGGTGAACAGACCCAATCCATGCAAGTCCCTCCTCTGTAAAACGGCAGAGGCCTGGCGCCTGGAGGAACAGAGGTGCTGAAATGGCTGCCGCTGAATCCCATTGGCTTGGGCAGCTGCCGAGTCTCCTCGGCAGCAGCAAGCGCTGGTGGCCCCACTGTTCAATGGGCGCAAGGCCGAGAAGGTCCATGTCGGCCTTTCCAGCCAGGGAGGGGGCATTAGAGTTGGCAGCAGAGCCTGCCACCGTCTCAATCCCACTCCTAGGCCCAGTCCTTCCTCCAGCCCACCCTCCGCCTGCTCAGGTCTACAGCCTCCCCGCCCCCCGACAAACCTTCCTGCCGCCCGGCCGCACAGCCTATCACCCAGCACCCCCATGGCCACTTATCCAGGCTCTGAGGCCCAGCGCCCAGACATACCACCAGCGCTTTGCACGCCACCTAGTGCCAGGGGTACAAGCGTGCTGCTGGCGGGATTGGCCCATCAGACAGCAGCTATGGGCAAATGAAACAGTCCGAAAGCAAGGGATTGGCCACCCTGAGCGTGGGGAAGTCTGTGAGTGCAAATAACGAATACGTCCGTGTATCAAGCATCTGCTGTCCCCATCATGGTGCCGAATACAGTTGGCGCTGATTACTTGATCAGCACAGCCCAAAGTGTATTTCTGTGTATCATGTGCAAACAGTCGACGTGCTTGAAGAAGCCTGGATGTAAATTGTTCCCATCACGTTTAATTGTGACATCTCGCGTTTGTTTCGAGGGTAATGACTTCCTCTGATAGCTTCTGCATCTCGTTTGTTTTGTTTTTCAAAAAGAACAACAAACACCACCTAGACTGCTCTCCTTTTGGAGGCCAGCCCTTAGCCACATGGAGGAATTCCCGATTTTCAGATCCATGCCGTTTTGGAGGGTGGTTACAGTAGCGCTCAATTCGGTTTGCTGTGCCATGGCTGCCAATCCGCCTTTCACACACTTGGGTTATCCACATATTTGCAGATAAGCAACACAGACCTGAGGGTAGCACTTGGCAGTAAGACAGTAGTCTTTGTTTCCTCCATTTTACTTTAAAATTGAGCTTCATACGTTGGCCGGTGCACAATTTTTTAATGGAATCCGACAGGAAGCACCATAAAGTGATCCCTTAAGAGCAGGCACGTATCACATCTAAAGGGCTTTGAAGTTCAGAAAGAGTTTCCCCCCCCCTCCTCGTTTCAGCAAACAAGCAAAGGACTTCCAGATTTACCGCATATATTAGTAAGATGGATAACATGCTGGTGCTAGCAAAACCCTAAATAAAGTTACAGCTCTCCCAACAGTGCTGTTTTCTGCAGCACAGATCATTGTTTCGTACGATGAATTTAAATCCGATGACCGAGCTAAATCCTTTTGTGCTCAGATTCTGAAGTTCCTTGTAGAGCAGCAGGCTTCCACTGTAAAATCATATGTTGCCATCGTTTTTGCATTTTTAAGACTGTCTTATTTCAAAGGAAGAGCTCAGAGTTTGTCCTCTCCCACCAAAATCAGTGAAACTTAAAACTTCTTAATTTGACGGCATTTTGTCCATAGGGTACCGAGAACTCATCAATCTCGCAGAAAGGCAAAAGGGATATTCTTTCCTTAGCATCTTGGACAGATTCTTTTCCATCCCTGGTTAGCGAATTCCATTGCTGAATTGTTCGTAGTAGGTCATAGTCCAACTGTATTAGGTACGCTTAAAACTTGTTTCATACAAAACAAGAAATGGGTAGGAGGTGTTGTATTTCCTAATGTTTAACTACACACACACACACACACACACACACACACACACACACACACACACA
>JAJKFI010000011.1:977357-1000661 GCA_029204185.1 Lerista edwardsae
ACACACACACACACACACACACACACACACACACACACACACACACAGAGAGAGAGAGAGAGAGAGAGAGAGAGATGTGTGTGTGTGTGTGTGCACACCTGCTGTAGTTGGAACTGCACTGCTCCTTTGTACCAACCTCACCTAAGATAGGGGGAACCTGTGTTTCCCTTTTATTGTTGACATATGCGTAAGTTGCCTACCTATTCCAGGACCACCTCCTGAATGTCTCTTTCTCTGAAATTTAACACATCTAATTCCTTCATCCGTTTTTGATAGGAACTGTCACTGCAAATAAGATATCTTTTATAGTGGCCTAGCTATGTGCATCCTTTAATCTCACAGACCTCCATTTTGAACTCCCCATATCTTCCTAGCTACCTGGTAATCTTCACCCATGGTATAGGGTCGGAATCCCATCTCATGTGATTTGCAGAAATGTGGAACGTTGGGAGGTGAAGTTCCATAATCGTAGCAGCACAATGACCAGGACACCATGATGTATTCAACCTGCTTCCCACGTGGTTCTGCATCTGTACAATCAAACACGCGATACCCATGCCTAGGCAGAAGCACCCGTTTCAGAAGCTTCTGAAATGTAGTAGCATGTTCTGACTCCTGCTCTCGAGTGGGGAAATGCCATGCTCAGCACATAGCTAAGAGTCGGAAGAGTCGCCTTTGACTGCTCCCTCAACTGCACGATCGCAGGGAAGGAGGATGGGGTATTTTTTTCAATAATAAGTAGTGAACTCTCCCACACTATCTCTGGCACTCTGGCATTGAGGCTTACAGGACTAGGCAGAGCCACACAGAAAACCATCAACATCTGTTGTGGTATCTGCGGGAAAGGAGGGTTCCCATTACGTGGAATAATTTGTCAGCACTTGCCATGCCACCACCGACACATACGAATCTGACCTTGATGCCTGCCCGCTCATCATTTTCTGGTCCCAGCACAGAAATGGACTGTAAGATGGAGAGGCATTGAGTCTGGCCTTCCAGCACACCAACACAGCAAAATTCTGACTTGGCTGTATTGCTCCCTCGGCACATGTTTCCCATCATGATGCCTTTTATATAATAATAATAATATCAGGACTATTTTTCCCCCCAGCTGAAACAGGAACTAAACTTTAAAGTCTAGGAAACCAAAGGACCAAGGATATAAATATCAGTTCAAATTGCCTGCACATGGCCCGACCGTTGTGGGTAGTGTAAGCAGAGTGCAAACTGAAAGTGGCGTGGCTGGCGCCCTAGAAAAGAAGGCACAGTTAACACTGTAGTGCTTGTACTCGTGAACCCTCACACCAAGCAGTGTGAAGTGAGTAGGTGGGGCTTCCACAGCAATGCGTCACACAGCTGGTGAGGCATAGTGGTTATGGTGTCGGCCTAGGAGCACAGAAGTTTGGATACCTTGTTTGTCATCCGCAAACGTTCAGTAGGGCTGCAACCCTATGCACACCTACCTGGGAGTAAGCCCCAGTTAATACACTGGGGATGTAAAAACATGTACAGGATGGAGCACAATCTAACCTGGAGTTAGGCCAGCACAGTTAGGCCAGCAACGTTTGGCTGGCACAAGGGACACTGAAAAGCATGCTTGGACCACTCTCGGAGTCAGGGAGGGTGGTGCATGTCTGTGTGTCAAACGTACTTTACAGGCTCCTTTGTACCCCACTCTGAAAGGGTGACAGGAAAGGGAAAGGAATGAAAGGCAGGTTTTATTCAAGGAACCGCTATAACACAAACACACGCTCTTGAGCAGTTAGGTATAAATGGCATATCCCCACTTCAACCCACAAAAGTTTTCTTAAATCAAAGCAGGCTTTCAACTTTAGCCCCATCTTAAGTTGGGCCGTTTGCGTGTCGACCTTTCAAAGCAGCTAAAACATTATTTTCTGAAAGCATTTACTGCAGTATCAACGGTGGAATTAGTTCTTCTTGATACTGATGTTTTCGTAGTGGTGTTTTTTAAAAAAAAAAATTTCAAGTTAGTGTGTGCGTGTTTGACATGCACAATGTATTTGACAATCTGCAAAGCCAACGTTCTGCGGTCTGGCAAGACCTCCCGATCGTGGCCGTGGCAGAGATGCCAGGGAAAGTAATAGGTTACATGTGTTTCCACGTTTTGCACTGCTCTGTATTTTCAAGTAAACAAATGCAGGCTAACAGGGCAGAGCAGGATCGCGGGAAGTGGCTTATTTGTCTGCTCGTTAAAGGATCATGTGCTTTTTAAAAATGTACCCAAAAACAGAGTTTCCTTCTCTTCTGCGCCCTGACATAAATATGTGAGCCCTGCATTCCAGGAATTGGCTCATTCCAATTCTCCGTACTTAAATACTTTCATTGGCAAAACTTGCAGTACCTCTTAGCATAGTGACTAAGCCAGTTTCTACATAATCCGCCATGAAGACTCTGCACAATGAAAGGAGCTTCTCATATATACATTTTTTACATACAAGGTTCAGATTCCTGCCATACAGGACCAAATAATTTTGTCGCCTTCAGGGAAGGAAGATTTTTTCCGCATGCTAGTCCATGGGTGTTGTGTACATTTCTAAAAATGTTGTATTTTCTGCATCTGAGACTGGCCGTGTGTTCTTGGGAGAATTGTGTGGCTTTTTTGTTACTCTTCTGGAGGGAAATATGATTTATGTCTGTTCATTACTACAGGCTATCTTGGGTCCAATGCTGAGTACTGTGAACACGGCATGCATTGGCCAAGTTCCAAAGAACGGCTTGGGCATACCCAAATTCTTGCACGCACCTAGTGGGTTTATTTTCTTTTTACTCTTCTTCTTCAGACAGCTGAGCCACCTGTCCTATCACAAACTGGCTTTGAAACTCGGGTGGGATCTGCCTCAGAGGCTCTGCTCTTTGACCTGCCATTGACAGAGATCCAAGCAACTGGGTCTTTTCAGTGTTGGCACCACGGCCATGAAATTTCCTTTCCAAGAAAGATCTGAACAGCGCCCACCCTTTGACTTTCTAGGAAGAAAAACATTATTTATTTGGCAAGGACTTCCCAGGTCTGGCGCTATTTCTTGGTCTTAATGCTGCTATTTTAGTGTTGACAGATATTTTAATTTTTTATTCTCATCATTTCTTTTTTGTAAGTCACTCAGATGTCTTGGAAAAACAGTACAACATGTGAGCAAATAAATAAGAGTAAAATGAGTAAAGGGGAAAGTTTGTTGTGCAGTTGCTGCTGTTCTTTGTGGTCTCTGTTCAGTCACTGCAGTAGGATTTGCCAGTAACATTTGTCAGTACTGGCCGACGTGGACTCAAAGGATAACTTGGAAGAAGGAAGTCTCCTATGATCACAACCCATCCACACATACGCCTTGGCCACAGTCCATATGGCTTCATATCTGAAAAATCAGTGTCCTTTTTTCATGAATTATGAAAAAGGTGTGTTGTCCAGAGGTGGTGAGAGTTCAGATCTGGACCCAGGTAATGGTATGAGATCCGGAGTGATCCACTCACACCACCAAAACTAAAGTGGTTTTAGCCTGATTAGTCCTGCAAAGCTCCACGCAAGGCATTTCGACAAAATAGTGGATCAAAACGGCAACATGAAATATGCGAATTTCTCTCTTCTTCTCAGCATACGATTCACAGTGGTCAGTGACCCTCCGGAGGATGAGCAAGACCTGGAGTGCGAAGATATTGGCTTTGCGTATGTCAGTCTAAGCAAGATCTTTTGGGATGGAAGAGACATCGTTGAGCAAGACATAGACAGTGAGTTCAGGATTCCTCTTAAGTCCATCTCTTCATAGCACAAGATTACCCAATTGTTCCCAGGTCTGAGTTTTCTTTCCCCTTGGGCTTGCGGGATGCTGAAGAGAAGGGTTTGCCGACCAGTGGCTAATCAAAATGCATCACTGGACTGGCAAACAAGTAGACTGTTTGGGGTACGGAAGGACTGGGTCCTTTTTAAAGTGATGGCCTATTTAGGAGGGAGAGCACACCTGTCCTCTGCAGAGGCAACACGCAGAATAGCTCTCACCACGGGCATCACTGGCGCGAAGCTGGGCCCACCTTCCCTTCCTCACCTCCGTATTGCTCCAAAATGGAGCAATTCCAGAAGCAGGGGGCGCAACGAGGCTGCACAGAGAGCGCAGTGATGTCTTTTGTCCCCGCCCCGGGCACGGTCAGATCCTGCTCTGGTTCTGTGAGCCCTCTGGGGACAAAGAACCATTGATTTATTTTACCATGTAAACTGCTTTTACCATGTAACTACCCTTTCGGCAAGTGGTATATAAATATTCTTAATATAATATAAGGATTTCTATCAGAAACCCTGGAGAGCTACTATCAAAATAGACAATACTTGGCTATATGGACCAATAACCTGGTTCAGTAGAAGGAAGCATCATATATTCATAAAATTAGTCAGAATCCAGGTGAAATTCTAAGAAGGTAGCCCCCATGAACCATTTGGGGCTAGTGGGTACAGTTTGCCGCAGAATGCAGACCTTTCCGCCTTCTTCTGTGTGTGCTGACCCTTTTTTTCCTCATTTCTGATGCCAAAGTTGATGTTACTCAGGAAAAGAGACCATTAACTTGTTATGGATGTTACTTTCCCACCCCCACATTTCTTTTCTAGTTTTTGATTCGCAAGATGACAAAGCCCTGATAGGAAAGCTCAAAATAACCGTGGAAGCCCTCCATGCCCTGCGTTCGGTCTACGAAGAAATTGGGAATGGCCGGGAGAGCTGAAAACAAGGCCTTCAGCCGCTTCTTCTCCCAGAGTAACCGACTCCAGATAGCGCTTGGACGATCGAGATACGCTACAGGCTATTTAATGTATAATTTATATGTAAAAGATGCACAATTTGCAGTTGTAAAGTTTGTATACTTTTTTCACGTCTGATGGATGTGTGTGTGTATATAGATATGTTTATAGATAACTTATTTTTCCCCCCCTAAGGCTAGTCTTCCACCCACAATGGACACCAGTTTGTAAATAATTAATACCTACATGATTGAATGATGTGCTTTATTTGCATTTTCAACTCTTCTTTTTTTATTTTGGCTCGCATAAAGCAGTAATAAAAATGCAAGTAAAAATTTTTAATTTTTAATAAAAAAAACTATAAGCCTTAGAAAACTGATTAAAAATACTTTTATGTTATCCCTAATCACCCCACTAAATGGAATGCCTGCGATTAGCCTCATTAAGAATTTTATACTGCGAAGCTTTTATTAGAAGCAATATATGAAAATTACTTGGATTAATGTGTTAATCTGCCTCTTTAAAATGCTAATATCCATTTTATGCACATTAAATCTCAGTGTGCGTTTTCTTTGATGCATGCCGTTTCTATCAATTAAATATAAAGAACGAGACTGGTCCCAAGACTTATTAAATTACTGGAAGCTTTTATAAAAAGAACACACAACTTTTGCCCTTCTGCTAACATTATAATCAGTTGTTTGTGATTATCAAGTTTTGAAGGGAGGGTATTTCATAAACCTTTCCTTTTTGTTTTGTTTTTTCTCATCAGCAGGAAAAAGAGATTTACATATTTCAGCTATCAAAGTGAAACTATAAACAAATCAATCAGATTATCTCACTCTTCAGGCTGGGCTGGTGGTTCCCTCCCTCTTCCCCCCCCTTCAAATCACAATTAAAACTTATATCAAACCTATACAATGAATAGTCGTATCCTGATAATCAGTGATTGAAAACAGCCTGGAAACTCAATTTTCTAGCTTTCAGCCAATGGTGATGAAAGATTTAATTGAAATTTTTAATGGAGCTTTGAATCCGCTCTGTTGATGAGATGGGATTAATAGAGTGTTTTGCTTTGTGTTTTTTCTTTAACATATCTGTTTATTTCTTTCAAGTGGGGTCTCGCAGGGTTTTTTTCCCCTTTTTGCGCTGTTTGCAAAACACAGGCTATATTTCTCTGGTAAGCATATGTAAAGTATTCAGAAAGATAAGTAATTTATTAAAATCTACCTAATTTGCCATGATATATTAAATCTCTGCTTCAGTGATCACAGACCATTTCATTTAGAGAATTAGGCATTCTCTCTTTGTGTGATTAAAGCTCTGGAAAATGAGTTCTTTGCTCCTATTTGTGAAAATTCAGAGCCTGCTAATGGCAAGAAGATGGAATAGATTATGAGACAATTCATTACAGTTCAACAGCAAAGCACGCACACGCACGCACACACACACACACAAATTGCAAAAAACAAACAAACCCAGAAGTATGAATATCTGCATATAGTTTGAACCATCTGTGCTCTAATGGATTCAGATATTGTCTCTCTGCCTTGAGCAGGCGTTGAAATGGCAGCCATACAATATTAATTTGTTGATGCGCATCCAGGGGCCAGTAGAATATATTTTGACCACAGAAATCTCTGAATTTTGCCATTAAAATTCCTCCTCCCCCATTCCCAATCTCTGGGACAACCATCTCCAAGGTGCAACCTCCGCAAGTTCTCCCAACAATGTCTTCCTATGGAACAGTCTAGAAACCGCAAACAGTGACATTCCAGAGCTGTTCCCTTCCTAGTCGACAGGCACATGTTTGTGTTCTCACTTGCGCAGGGTTCTTAGCTCATGGTTTTTGGCCCGTGTTTCTAGTGTTCTTTGGCTCCTTGCGACCATATTGTCATTAAAACTTGTTATTATACATTTTGATAATTTAAAACAGCTTGATTCGACACCAAGATTAACAGAGTGGCTTTTCAGAAACGAAGTTGTGGTACTTCACCAGGAGGTTCACATTATTCAGCTAATACTTTGCAACCCCAAACAAAATATCTTCCTTATAGCACTCTAACACCATGCCCTTCCCCCCCCCCAAAAAAAAACAGTTCGCTGAACTCTGTAGCATGCGTTACAGAATTGTTGCTTTCAGTGCCTTTTGAAAACTGTCCTTTTGGATGATAACAATGGCGACATTAGAATGCGGTTATTGCTCATCTTGTTTAAATAGTTTCCATTCCTCTCCCGACATTTAATCTCCACCAACTGAAGGTGGAAATGTAGAAGTTGCTGTCATAAATTCATGGAGGAGCAAGGTTATTGCAACACATTCTAGTTAATTTTTGCATTGTCAACTGGGTGAGGCTATTGAACATATATCACTGTAGGTGCGCAAGTAATTTTTTTCAAAGATCCCTCCTTTTCCCCTCCCCACACACACAAAAAAATTAATTCCCTCCACAGTTGTTATGAAAACAGATGGGATATTTTAACTAAAAATGTTCCCACCGTATCATCTCTAAGCATTTCAGTGTCTGTATTCTCACCCCCGCCCCGGTAAAATGTTTGCTTGAACCATCTCCCTGCTCATCTGCAGTGCACAGCTGCCTGGGTCAGCCCTGGTAACGCACCTTTCAGCAGGCATAAGCCCAGCCTGTGAGGAATGGCTTGATGTGCAGGAGATTAAGCAAGCTGGTGGCTGGAGCTTTTAGAAAGACACTTCCTGGCCACGCTGGCCCGTGGCCTCCTGATGCCTGAGCCAGCATACCAAATGCTGCCCTCCTTGCCCAATTTTGGGCCAGCTGCCTGCTCCTCCCACTCTCCTATGTGCTGGCTCAGGGGCCTCCAAACCCTGGCCTGCAGCCTGAATCTGGGATTATCCTAAAACAGTGGTCTGGGAACAGGGGTAAATTACCCCAAATGGGGTAAAAATGAAATTCCTGGGGGTAATGGATGGTCGCACTGCTGAGACACAGCCAGGCATGCATATATGACAAAATCAAATCTAACTCAGCAGGTTAGATATTTACAGTAAGAGTAAGATTAAAAAATATTTAAATAACTTTCCTAAACCCTTTATTATATAACTTCATATTTACATAGCATTAATTAAGCACATTAATTAATCAAATAAAAAGCCATGGGTTCCAATATGTAATTTTTTTCTTTTGTTCTGGCGGGGGGGGGGGTAACGTCGGCGTATCTAAATATATTTTGAGGTAAAAAGGTTCCCTGACCCCTGTCCTAAGAGGTGTGATGATGACAGCTTCAGAGAAGAAAATGGGCTCCTATCCCTATTGCTACACCTCAATGGCTGTTGGCCGGGGGGGCGGGGGGGCTAGATGGAACCTCCATGGTTGGGAGCACTAAATCAGAGAATATCAAATACTAGGTGGTGGTGGGGGGGCAACAGCAGAAGAAGGCTATTACCTTCCTCTCCTGCTTGTGAGCTCCCTGGAGGTATCAGATTGGTGACTTCGGGAAACAAGGTACTAAATGTGTATTGGCTTTGGCTGCTACATCAGCTACAGCCATTGATTGGAAAGTCTGCTTTGGCCCCAGTCATCCGTGCTGTGGTTGCCTCCAGATTAAACTACTGTAGTAATAATAAAATCTAGTGTTTGCATAGCACTTTCTGCGAGTGCCAAACGCTACATCTTAATGGAAGGTGGATTAGTTAAGTTGCCCCATCTTGCGGCTGAAGCTGAGAGGAGAATGCTTGGCCTAAGGTCGCCTAGTGAGTTCGTGGCAGAGGTGAGATTTGAACTGGGAACACTGCGATGCGCCGCTGAGTCTCGCGACCGCTATACCACAGCAACTATGTGCTATGTGGGGATGCCTTTGAAGAACATCTGGAATCTTCCAGTGGGTGCAAAAGAACACAACGCAGGCATTAGCCAAGAATTCTCGTTGAGAACACATTACCACAATTTTAGTCAATCTATATTTGATCCAACAAAATGTATTTATTTCTGGTTGACAGTCACTGTGGATTCTCTGAAAGCTGTGGGCAGAAGGCGGCTTGCTGGATGGTGATGAGAACCATTTTTGTGTGTTAATTTCCAAGCCCTCGTCTTGACGCTAATACGAGTTCCCAGCCACTGTCATGTAAAACTGTGAGAACAGAAAAGCAAAAGAAAAACAGACAGTGATTATGGCTACCAAATGTGGTTTTTATTCGGAATATTTTTCTTAAATGTTTTGCTTTGGATCTTTGGCATCCAACGACGTCTTCACGTTTGCCATGGTTTGCTGCGGCTTCCTTCCCATCGGCTGTGTAAAAGAGATGGGAAAAACCAGCTTAACGGTAAACTATTCCATCATTGCTGTAAAAGCTTGCCTACATCTAGACTTTGAAGCTTAGCCTTTGAAAGAGCAGGTTTATGGTTGCATCTTGGTCCTTTTCGCTAAGCACGATGGAGTTACAGGTAAACTTGTGTTTACACAACTGTCAGTTATCCCTTGTTTCGGAGTCGGAAAACCATTCATGCAAATTGTTTTCTGGGATATCTCCACCCAGAGAGCCTTCATCTGGTATGTTCCTGAAGCTGCTACACTTCAAAGGATGTGTCGCCCCATCAATCCATCATCAATTGGTGCAGGGGAGCCAATGAGCTAATGGACAGGAAATAGATGGACACATTATGTTGTATATGTACACAGATTTAAACACCAGAACCAGGGGACATCAGCTAAAATTGAGTGGTGGGAGAGTTAGAACAGATAAAAGAAAATACCTTTTTTTTTTTTACCCAGCAGGTAAATAATCTGTGGAACTCCTTGCCACAGGAGGTGGTGAGTGCATCTGGCCTGGATGCCTTTAAGAGGGGATTGGACAGATTTCTAGGAGAAAAGTCCATCACAGGCTGCAGGCCATGATAAGTATGTGCAACTTCCTTGCAAAAGGCATGGGGCCCAATTGGGAGCACTAGGTTCAATTGATCTAAAGCTGGCCGAGGCTGGAGACAGGTAGTGGCAAACTGAGGGTGAGCAGGTACCCCAGATCTGCTGCCAACTTGCCACCTCCTTGCCACACGCCATCCATCACTGAAGTCAGCAACATGCTGCTGCTGCCTCCCATCTGCTGGTCTTCAGAGGCAGGCTTAGAACATCTGTGGCCACAATGTTCGTTTACATCTTGCTCGCTTCCAACGGGAAGGTTTGCCTCTTCTTCAAAATGCAACTGTGATCCTCAGAGCCGTCGCTGATTTCCCAGTGTCTTTGGTGCTGACACGGCAGGCGAGATGCGGGCCAAATTAAATTCATCCCAGCCGTGCCTTGTGGCAAAGCTGAAGCCCAGACAAGGTTCATTGAAGTCTCGCGTGTGCAAGGAACTCCTGCTCACCTCCTTACCGTCAGATAACAACACGGTTAGCTGGGCCAACATCAGTGATTTCCAATGCAAAGCGTTGCTTGCACACGTTTGAATCACCAGCTGCCCAGGATTTCTGTGGATTTGGTAAAATACAGGGTTTCCCCACCCCCTTAATATATTCAGTCAAACTGGCACCACAACTGAATGTAGAATTACTTCCTTATGTATCGAGGGAGGGGAAAAAACGTTTTGGAAAGAAGGAGGGTTTGAAAAATGCCATTCCAAAGCCAAGCCTCTGGATTCTAAATGCTCTAGGTCAAAGGCAGGGTGAACAATCTTTCCTACACATCATAACACACACTCATTCCTGCAGATCTGTGACTCTTGTGATGGAGAGAGACAAGATATGTGATTGATTAAGAGAAAGCCCATTTCCCTAAGGAGATCTAAGACACAGGACAAACCCAGGGGTCCATGAAAGACTGAGGTTCAATTCCAGATAATTTGTGGACATATTCCTGAACCGTCCAGTTCAGGGGCTAACCTTCAGAACTGGTTAAGGAACCATTGTACAATTGAACTCTAAGGGCTTGATGACTGAACCACTTATTTGAAATCCATTACCTTTGTGTTTTTGGATGTGGTTTGGATTCTGAATTTCAGGCAATTCCAGCAGGACACTGGAGAAAACACACACATTTATGTGGACATAAATCTCACTTATCCCAATGGGACTGACTCTTCAGTAAAGGTGCAACATTAAAGAGTGAATAAAACTGGATAAGTAAAAGCTTCATGCAGTAGCTTACAATGTGCATTCAATGTTTGTATGAGTGCATGAGAGAAAGCACATTTGGAAGCCTTTCCTGATGGGGTCGGTCCTTAAATCAACTAGTATTTGTTTATTTGTTCTTTCAAAAGGACCCAAAAGTGTTTGCCTAATTAAACGGAAGCATTATCAGATGAGTTTATTAGCTCACACTAAGCATAGATTAAGCAGAACCAGACTGTTTTAATATCTTGTAACCAAGAATGCATGTATTAAATCTTAAACCAATCTCTGCAAATATATGCCGATCATCTTAGATTGTTAGCATGTGTTCTATTCAGAGGACAACCTTGCCTTCCCTCTAGCCTCCCCGCAACCCCATGACAACCAAAACTCTACTTCTGAAGACTGGGGAAATCTCTGGAAAAGGTAGCATGTGGAGTAGGGGGTTGCAGGAGGAAGGGGAGATTGGTGAACTCATCACCTTGTGCAAAATGCAATCGCCTACTTGTGTAGGATCAGATTCAGACTCAACCCTCTTGCAGTTCCGAGCCTGGTCTCCCGTTCACTTTGACAGTCTGGGGCTGAAGAAATGATACAGTATTCAGCTACAGCCAGTTCTCTTTATCTTTGAGTTTCCTTTTGTTGTGAGAACAGACCCCCCCCCCAAGGATTCTCTCAGTCTTTGTTAGGCTTTTCCTGGCTGGCCGTGCTCTGCCCCAGCCATGTCTGCAACTGTTCTGCCTTTTTCCCTGGCTTCCACAGCCACGTGCAACCATCACGAACTCTCCTGGCTCACAGCACACCGCTGAGCCATGTGGAACCATCGCGCTTCTCCCTGACTGCAGGCCCACAGTCCAGCCAATGCTGAAACCACTAAGCTCTTTTTCCTCCAACAGTGCAAGCCTGAACCATTAAAGACCCTTGTAATGTAGCACAGTGGCAACAAGAGGTTTGGCAACTCTGGGGGGGGGGGAAACACTTCTTGGCAAGAGCCACTGTTAAGAGCCTCCTTAGCCTGGCTCTGTACCCCATTGTGGTCATTTGGCTTATAGGTAAAATGGTGCTCATTTGCTATCTCATGATGGTCAGATGGAGGTGTGACCAGGTGCACAGGGACCTGTAATGGTGTAGGGGTAAGACCAAAATATAAGGAATTTTGACTCCATTTTGGAAGTTGGGCTGCTGTCCTGCAAAGAGAAAAATCACAGAGGTGAGTCTCTTAGCGTGGACATTCCAAAGTCCCCCTCCCTGTAATGCAAATCTGATGTCTGACAAAAGAAGCATTATGAAAACCATTTGAGCCTAAAATCCAATCAAGTCCTTATCTGCCAAGAGTTTTCCCCCATCAGAATTCAACTATAGCTGGCCACTCCTCAGGGCGATTTGAATCACAGTGGTGGTACTTACCGTGTTGATAACAGTTATCAAATGTATCAAGGGCTTGTCTGGTCTAAATGTCTCCTGTCTGCTTTTGTGTGCCAACCTATTGTAATCTAAAATGTCCCTATGTCTGCATCTCCTTGACCCTTCCTGGGGTCACAGTAAAGGGGAGGGGGGCAACCGCAGGGAGAAATAACCAGTCAGATGGCTCACATCCAAAATGGCCTATTACATTGGGCAAATGTTCTTACTTGCTGTTGTCAATCCCACATTTGCATATTCAATTGTATAACTGACCAAACACAGGTGTACAATTTGCACAAGTTCTGTACCTCCTTGGAGACACAAGTTCTGTACTCTCCTTGGAAGCATGCTGCATCTTGTGTCCGTTTTGCTGATGTCTACACATGAGTAAAATGTACTTCTCTTTCTGCAACAACGAAGTCCTGCTGGCATTCTTTTCAATCAACGGTTCCTTGGTAAGCCACAATAAGGGAAACCCAGACCAGCCGGGATCAGGGAAGTTGGGCTGGGAACAGCATTAATTCTTGGGATGCAAATAGGATAGGGATGCACATCGGGTAAACGAAACCTCAAATTGACGGCCCCTAAGCTTAAAGGCACAGGGGCCTGGAGAAATCACTGTATTGGCTTGATTTCCTCTTACAACACTATCTGTGAATTAACTTATCCACGAGGGGCAGAATTGCTACTTACCTCTCATTATTTGTGCCTCTGTTCTCATTATCTGCTATGCAGAGACCTTCCAGAGGCTGCAGGGACCTTCAGGAGGACAGCTGCGACCATCGCTGACCCCTTTAAAATAGCTGGTGGAAGCTTCTGCCAGCCATTTTAAAGGGGCCTGTACTGGTCACGGGCTCCATTCTGATGGTCCTTACCGCCTCTGGGAGATCTCTGCGCATTCTGGGATATTTTGGCACTTCCCGTGACACTGCTGGTTTCCTGAGGATCTCTGCTGGATTCTTCCCTTGCACCCACCCCTGCAAATCTGCAAAGTTATCTGCAAATTTGCTATTCACGAGTTTCCAGTTACTTAACCCTAGCAGATAACAAGAACTGACTATTTCAGACTGGAACCCATCCTCACCATCAATCGAGGGGGGGCCTGAAAAGGTATCTTAGAGCCGTCCCGCATCACGGCCTTGCCTTGGGAGCCCAGCGTGCAAAAACAGAAGCCCTGCAGAGAGTTCCCAGGGTTGCTCCTCCACGAGATTTTTGGACGCACGCCTTCCCAGATTTGGTCTTCCTTGCCATGTTTGTGTCTATATAATTAGCATCTAACAATGTACAGAAGGTTCTGTACTTTTGGTAAGTCGTTCCCACCATTCAGCGAGAAAGGCGGGGGGGGAGGGGGAAGAGTGGAATTGGTTTATTTTTGCACCATGGAAATAAATCAATGAGATTCCAAGGTGGTTAAGTGTGAAGCCTCAGAAGGAGGATTCACAGTGACGCCCGTCATCTGTTCAGAGAAGGGAGACAAGGGAGGGGAATGGCTGCCTGGATTTTGTGCTTCTTCCTCCCTCTTATCCCCTTCTAAGGATTTAAAGTGTCGGCACCAACCCGATCTGCAACGGATCCTTGGTGCTACTGCAGAAATCCTGATTGGACTCTCTGTATGTAGCAGATCAAGAATGGCCTGATGTCTGTTCCAATCGTCCTCCTTTTCCCAGGGCAGCCCTGATTTTCTCAGCAGCCTTTCAAAGCCTGCGCAAGAGGGGGCCTGGTGCTGCCTTATCAAAACTTGAGTTCTTGACATACTCCTGCATGTCCTGCTCTCTTGCCCCGCCACTCCTAAAGCTGGCCTGGCTCAGGCAGCTACCTTGCAGGGTCGTTGTGAAGACACAGGGAGAAATGGGGCAGAAATGGGACAGGCAGTGATTGGAGTGAGCAGATGGGGTCCCAGAAGGGGGTGAGTCCCCAGTCTTGGTTGGTTGGTTGGTTGGTGGGTTGGTTGGGGTCATGGCATGTTAAGGTTGGAGATTTTGGGAGCATGACCTGGATAACAGAAAGGAACACGATCCAAGCATAATGAAATGCTTTTACATCCCACTGAGTTCATTAGGAAAGTTATGCATGTTCTTAACCTCGCTCCCATGGATTTTCAGGAGATGCCACGGTGCTTAACTTTCACTGGATCGTGCCCAGGCTGAGTCTACATTGCCCACCAGCCCAGGAGTCCGGTCAGCCTTTGCAAGGCAGAGCTGTGCTATCATTTATATGTCACTAGCATGTCCTTACCTGGCGTTGCTCGGGTATTTATGTATCCCAAGCTTCTATTAGACAGGAAAAGGAATGAATTCTATCTATAGTGTAAAATCGAAATAATTTGATGTACAGGTAATTTAAGTACAGTATAAAAATTATAAAGTAAAATCTGTTACAAATTCACTATAATATTAATTTAACTCAGAACTTGATTATAAACAACATTTTTAGTTTCACCTCCAGGAGTAAGAATAAATACATTCTTGGGTGAACCCACCCTTGAGCAAGCAACATAAAGTTGTCCGTGGGATAAACATGGCGATCTCAAATCCACTCCACAGTACTTAATAGACTGCCCCTGTGACTTGTTGATTGTGATCGAGAATGGAAATTGCTCACTGGAAATTGCAATCTCTTTAAAGTTAAAAGGGAGATCCATTGGAATGAGTGTTATCCGTGGGATAAAAACTGTTTCACCCTCTCCCTTCCCTGTTAAGATAGTCGCTTCAATTACATTACCCAGCATCTTCTTGACACACAGCCTTGTGCCATTGCAAAGTTTTAGTGGGTCGAGGTTCCATAGTAAAATAATTGGAGATCCCACTGTGAGTAAAAGACGATGTGGTGGCAATCCAGCCGGATCAAGTGAGTGTAGGAAGTCTGATGGGTAATTGATGACCTCATAGGCATCTACTACGGTATTGATAGCCTTGTATTCAGTGACTACGCCTGCTAACATGGAAAGTATTTGAGTGGAGTCCAAGACCGGGGCATAATGATTTCTAAAAATTTCCAGAAGGTTTTACAGAGTTCTATTTGTTCTATTCGACTACACTTGGGCTTAAATGTCATTGGGACTGCCACCAATCAGCTTAGCAACCCCGAAAACTATGGATTTGACACTAATGCTGGTCATTTTGGACATTTTATTTTTCACCCCTTCTCACCCCCCATGCCGATGGGGGCTGAACGTGGACTTACACGGCATCTGGAGTGTCACCGTTCATCTCAGCGACCCTGAAAACGATGGGTTCGACACTAATATCGGCCGTTTTCTATTATTTTTACATCACCTCCTTCCCACCCCCACCCCTAGGGGTGCTAGGAGTGTTGTACCCCCACAGTATTTCTTTCCAGATCGTAAGGCATATGTGTACCAAGTTTGGTGTAAATTGCTCCAGGCGTTCCAGAGTTATGCTGGAACACGAACACACACACACACACACACACACACAAAATTAGATAGATAGATAGATAGATAGATAGATAGATAGATAGATAGATAGATAGATAGATAGATAGATTCCATTCCATCTCAGAAGGCATAAAAATACGAACTGTGGGAGAAATCTGCCCCCTGCTGTCTTTGCAGTTAGTCTTAGTCTTTGCAGCTAAGAAGCCGGTTGCCGTGACCCTTCATCACTGTGTTCTAGAGAAGGTGGGTGGGTGGAAAATAAACGCAGGATAAGAAAAGAGCCCATGGGCATCCATGCCCAGCCTCTGTTGGCCTCAGAAAACTCTGTGGACCCAATTGGAGTTCAGCTCCAGTTGCATTCAGAGAGAGGGGTGGGTCCCAAATCTGTGGGTTTCAATTCCACGAATTTCAGTATCTACAGGGTTCCAGAAATGGAATCCCCATGGTTATCGAGGGCCCTGTGTGTGTGTGTGTGTGTGTGTGTGTGTGTGTGTGTGTGAATGTTCACTGTCTGCACTTCTCCTCTGGTCATTATTATTATTAATTTCATGTCATAATTATTACTGAAATTAATTTCATAATGGGTGGAGGGTGCAAAAAATGTATGGGCCCTGTACGGGTCATAATGCTAAGTTCTTGGGTAGTTTTGCTTCGTCTTGCTGGAAAAGGGCCTCGTGGTGGGCTCTCTTGCCTTTCGCTCGGCAGTCATTAATCTGCTGAACCAAATGAGGTCGGACATGGCCTCGCCTGCAGAGTTAACATCTGATTTTTACTCAGAAACTTTCGCAAAGGAGGGAGGAGGGGTACAACATCCCCTCCAGCCTGAATAGCAAGAGGTTCACAATTTATTCCAGGCCGTCGCTTGCCTCTGATTCCAATTGGCGAAAGAACACTGGATTGAAACGTTAAGCGGAGATGCAACTGTTGGTAACTGTTGGACACCAGCCCGGCTGAGAAAACCTGTTCCTGCAGAGACTGAAAGCTGGGTGATGTCACATTGCAAGGCAGGCTGGGGGCTACCCAGAAGCCCAAGCACCTGCGCCATCACAGCGAATACCAGTCCAGAAGGAAGCATTCTGCATGCACAGTAGACTCTCCAGCACTTCAGCTGGTGGCACATTATAATTCAGGTCATATAAGTTGATGATTGAGAACTTTAGGGATGGAATTGCTTGTTGGCGCAAGTAGATCTCCTTCCATGGGCAGGAGGTGTGGACTGATGATTGAGCAGCTGGTACTGCCTGAAGCTAAGCAGGAGAATATGTGGTCTTGTTTCAGGATGGGACATGAAATGCCTGCAGTTTCAAGCTGCAGAACCTGTTGTGGCAGAATGGAGGTGCTATGGAGCTGATCAGCCAGTGTGGGAAGGTGTGAGAAGGCCAGACGGCAAAAGAATGGAGTATGACCTTGACGACCTGTCCAAGCTTGGCTTACGATTGCCTGCTGAAGCTCAATGGCACGCAGCCAGAGGAGAGAATGCTATATCTAGGACTGAGGATTTGAATCACAGAATACTTTGGAAAGAAAAGGAGGGAGAGAGAGAGAGAGAGAGAGAGAGAGAGAGAGAGAGAGAGAGAGAGAGAGAGAGAGAGAGAGAGAATTGATTGATTGATTGATTGATTGATTGATTGATTGATTAGCCTGCCCATGTAAACTGCCTTGGGCATTTGCTTTGGCATGGGAAAGGTGGGATATAAATTCTTCAAATAAATAATACAATAAAATGTCCTCCAATTCCAATTATGTGCAATTGGAAACAGAAGGACACAATATGCTCTTTCACATTTTTCTGTGACAACTACGCCTGCCCGCCCACCCCCAAACACACACACGTACCAGTACCTTCCTTTCAAATGAAGAACAGTGTTGTAAATTCATCAGGTCAAATTTATTCCTGGCTTACCTCCTGTAATGTCTTGTAAAGACTAATACTACAAGCCCTGTAACAATCCATTTGCAGATTTGGACTCATCACAACCTATTATCTGAAATCCAGGTATTAACAAGACAGGGTATTTTTTTTAGAAAGGGAAGGTAAACCCAGAATCTGGCTTAATAAGCATTTTCATAATCAGCTGCCGTCCGAGGAGAACGCGACAGATTTGCTGGCAATAATAGGCTTATCGGTTTATACAGTCGTACTGCAAAGGGGTTCAGCCAAAAGTATACGGCAGCCCCCTATGACGAAGGAGAGTATCATCCCCTTTGCTTTTTTGCTTGGCCATCACCTCCAACGCAGGCAGGAGCCATACAGGGAGTGGTAGAAGGCTCAAAATTCCTATCAGCGGCATACCAGGGTCATTTGACACCAGGGGCCCATACATTTTTGGCACCCTCCGCCCGTGACAAAATTTTCAGTAATAATCATGACATTAAATGAATAATAATAGCCAGAGAAGAAACGTTTTCTTGTATTGAACTTAAACACACTTTTTAAGTTTGTGTATTTATGTTCGTATATTTATATCCAGTCAATCCTCTTTATACACAACCTTGCTTATCTGCGAGGGGCAGACTTGCTACTTACTTTGTTATCTGTGCCTCTGTTCTCGGTATCCACTATACTATGCAGAGACCTTCCAAAGGCTGCGGGGACCTTCAGAATGGCATCCGCGACCAGTTCTGGCCCCTTTAAAATAGCCAGCAGAAGCATAAAGCGGCCATGTTTAAAGGATCCGTGCTGGTCACAGGTGCCATCCTGAAGGTCCCTGCAGCCTCTGGAAGGGCTCTGCAGCATTCCAAGATCTTTGGGCACTTCCTGCTGCACTCTGCTGGCTTC
This sequence comes from Lerista edwardsae, assembly GCA_029204185.1. Lineage (NCBI taxonomy): Eukaryota > Metazoa > Chordata > Lepidosauria > Squamata > Scincidae > Lerista > Lerista edwardsae. Next base: position 995,750 of record JAJKFI010000011.1, read on the forward strand.
CTGAGGGCCTCTGCTGGATTCTTCTGATGGCAGAGGAGGGACCCCTTGCACCTAACGCCATTGATCCCATAGGATCAGTGGTTCGTTATCTGTGAATTTGCTATCCATGTGGATTTTCAGGAACTGAACCTAGTGGATAATGAGGATTGACTGTATAACTTTGCAACTTTGTATATATATAATTGTACTAATAAACATGCTTCTTTTTGTGGGCAACTGCAGCCAAAATATGGCTGCAACCAGTGACACCCCCCACTGCCACCATCTTGGGGCAGCCTCTCGGACAACCCCCCTGCAACCTGGCCGCCGGGGACACCCCTCTCCAGCCCCCCTCCTCATATGCTGCTTCTTCAGGCTGCCGTTTTATACCCAATGGAAGACAAGCAAGTTTTGCCTTCCCTCTTCGGAGTAGACCATGACCAAAACACAAGAGCCCTCAGGTCAAGAACGTGTTAACTCCTGAGCTTTGTGTGTGGTATAATGAAGGCCTGCAGCTCTCCATCCACATCAAGGCTTTCATCGCTGGCTGGTTGCAAAGCTAAGCCAGAGCTGGGCTGCGTGCAAAGCTCTGGCCGGCATTAAGGCGAAACCGTGGGGTTGCTTTCGGCTGTGCTGCAGCTAAGTCGGCCTCGGCAAGTCTGCCAAGCAGACCCTCCCTGGAGTTGATAACCTGTTATCCAGGGACTGCTTGGGCAGTCAAGCAGTTCCAGATTGGGCTGGAATATGAATTCAGGATGGGGTATAGTCAGTGGTGTCATTCAAATGATTTAGGAACAGGAACTCACTTTTGATTTGCACTTGTCGGGAACCCGGAACCAGCCACGGAGCCCATTAGGATCCGGAACACCCGTTCTGGTCCATTCCCCCTGAATGACATCACTGGGTATAGTGGTTCTGCAGCTGGACTTAGACCTGGAAAGTCTAGGGTCAAATTCGCACTCAGCCATGAACCTTGACTCTCTCTCTCTCTCTCTCTCTCTCTCTCTCTCTCTCTCTCTCTCACACACACACACACACACACACACACACACACACACACTACACCCCTTTCTCACAGAGTTGTTGTGAGGACATAAGGAGGAAAAGAACCAGGAGCTCCTTGAAGGAAGGGCAATATAAAAACATGGAAGATAAAATGCCACTGAGTTCAACGGGGCTGACTCCCAGGTATGTCTGCGTAGGACATGCGTGTGCACAGTTGGAGTAAATTCGGGTTGAACATGTATCGGGTTGCACTCCCAATAAGCATTTTTTTTTCCAAAGAGAGGATTACAACATGAGACACCTCCGTACGCTGGGGTCTAGATCGCTTTCTGGAACGCAAGATGCCTCGTTCAACCATTTCAGTCACAAAGCGGCATGTGGCTGCCGTAAAGATTGTGTTATGGCTCCATCTACAGCCTGAATAAAATGCAGAAGCTTCTCGATTCAGTCAGCAGCTGCCCGCAATAGGACAGACGAGCTTTTGCAAATCTTAACTGGTTTTGGAATTTTATTCTCTTTCTTTGGCCAGTTGCTCCCACCCCAAACATTGCTTCCTTGTCAAGCGTTATGTAAACCTCTTCTTATGCCGTTTAGGGTTAGGGAGAGCAAATTGTCCACAGTGCTTGGAAAACTTAGGGCCCGATCCTACTGAGCCCAGCGCGGGCAGTACGTTTGCACAAGTCCACAACTCGCCAGCAATGTGGCCATTCTGGAAGATCATTCAGGGCGGGGGAGGGGTGGAGTGGAGCAAGACCAGTGGCAGCCCATCAGATGCCAATTGATTTATTTATTGGACTGACTCCTCCGTCCTTCTCCTGGTAGGGCACTCCAAGTGGCTTACTCTCATTGTAAAACCAGAATAAAACAAACAAAAACCAGTACCGTGAGGCTGTCTCTCCAGCCTCTGTGACTGCCTCCCCACCATAAGGTGAAGCTTGTTAGTGTGGCCGCAGCAGTTGGGTGATGGTAGTTAGGACTGAGCTGTTAATCTCTTAGCCACTTTCGGGCCATAACCTTTGGGACTTTTATGCCAGTACGACTAGTGTCTGGCCCAGCGGTGTCATTCACCCGGTACGCTGGGCGGGACTTACCTTTGAGCGGCAGTCCGCCCGTTGCATCACCTGCCGGGGCGGGCGGGAAAGCAGCGGAACGCGGCATGACGCAACGGGCGGACTGCCGCTCAAAGGTAAGTCCCGCCCAGCATACCGGGTGAATGACACCGCTGGTCTGGCCCACTGATGAAGAGCGCACCATGCCCAGCTCATTGGAGCCCACTGCTGCCATAGGTCCCAGATAGCACCAGCACAGGTAGGCAAAGGTTCAGGGGCAGGGAAGGGAAGGGAAGGGCAAGTAACTGGGAAGGGAGGGGAGATTTAGGGGGCACAAACCTGAGGAAACCCCATGTGGGCCTTGGCAGCTCAGGAGGGGACACAGAATTCGGCAGCAGAGTCTGCTGCCACCTCCGCCCCCTCTTCGTCCCAGTCCACCCTTGGCCCTCTGGACACGGGGCTGCTCGATTCGCTGGCAAAATAGCCGGCTGTGAGCTGAGTTGCCCCATTGTGGGCGGGGGTGGGGGGCTTTCCCTGGGGAGTGGCTGCCTGGATGCCACTGAAAGCAGTTAGGCAGTTCAGGATTGGCCTCCCATTATAATTAGGTACACCAAGACACCAGCCAAGCAAGTCTATGGAAGGCTGAATTCCACCACGATGAATTGCGGAATGCTTAATTTATAACCATCCGTTGGAACAATCAAATTCAAGGACTGTATTGAGCCATGTACGTTCTTTTCTTTAGTACAAAGGAAGTGGTTTGGACACACACTTTTCCCCCTTCCTCTTTTTAATGGTTATTGACTGCATTTTGTTCGTTAATAACAATTTATTTGTCTTTAACAAAAGTCATTTGGCATCCCTTGAAAATTCTCAGATGATTCTACTTGGGAGGAAGCTCACATTCCTTTGGAATGTTGCCTTTCACCAAAGTTTTGGTGTAATGACCACGCACGATGAAAACCATATTGCACCCTTTAGGATGCCTTCTGAATAATATTTCCTCACTTAAACAGATCGGGTTTCTTCATGTGAAATGCTGCCGTTTAAAAAAAAAATCATATGATCAATTATATATCTAAAAAACTCCTAATCACAGGCAGACATTATTACAGATGCAAAAAAAAAAATGTCCAAATCAAATTAAGCTATGTAGGAGACATTGAGAGTGGAAAGTCCTGAAGGTGTCTTTTAAATGAAAATGTATCTCCGTATAGTTTAGAAGTACAGTAGTACAGAACTGCGGGACTGTATTTGATTAATTTCAAACACAGATTTTATGCAAGGCCATTTGATGATAATTTGATTACCTGACCTCGTAATTAAAGTTTATCACTGGTTTCTAAGCTTATCGAGGCGTAATGGTTTCCTTCAGCACAATATGCAATCCAAGAGTCTCATTGACTCCCTGGTTTTGCATTTAAATGGAAAATACGGTAATAACATGACAAACAGGTTGGAGTTTTTTGATCATTAATCCTGCTAAGCAATATTCATAAATTCAATTTTGAAGAAGTTGGATACTTTCTTTCCCCCCTTTTATTAGTTTCAGTGTTATTAAATGAGATTGTTTCTGACTAATATTTCTAGACTCAAACGGTAGCTCCAAGCTGTTATTCAAATCAAATAACATGCCCCTTACTTGTGCGGAGCACTAATAAATGCCAAGTTGTGATACATTTCCTGGAGACTGTCATGGATATTAAAGCAGGCAATAATGTCGCTAATGTCTCATAAGTAAGCTAATTTTTCTAAAGGGCTGGAATCAGCCATTCTGGGAACGGGGGGAAAAAACCTTGACTTCAAAGCCTAAAGCATTTAAAACACACGCACACGCACACACACACACACACACACACACACACACACACACAGCTTAACATTATTATCGAAGAGGTAAATGGTCATAAAATTTTGACAGAAAGAATGAGCAACCGAATGTGTGACTTCAGGGGCCCTGATAGGACAGAGGGACAGAAGAAAGCAAAACAAAGGAATGACCCCATGTACACTAGGATAATTTGTAGACTTGAAGATTCTAGTCCTGACCGAATGCTGAATGCAGCGATTCTCAGCCACCGGGCTTCCAAACAGTGGTGTGCTGTGAATGGTCTGCAGATGTGCCATGGGAATTTTGGGGGAGGGTTGTTGTTTTTTAGGGCCACTGGGGGACATGAGCACCCCCCGCCCAGCAGGGCCTTGTTGACTGTCCAGAAACGGATGGTGGACTTTGACCGTTTTAAACCCTTCATTGGTTTCCCGTGAGATGGAAAAGGGTGAAAATCTTAATGCTTCAACCCTAAACACACTTACAAGGGACGTGGCTGTTGAATTCTGGTTAGGTCTCAAAGCCTGGGTTGACTCCAAGTCTTCCTCGCCTGAAACGTGGCTGCAGGTTTCTAAGGGCGCAATCCCAAGCTGCGCTGGAAGAGGCAGGACAGGGGGCCTGAGCTGTATCCAGCGCAGGCTGGGAGTAGTCTGGAGCCTCCACGGGGCAAGGGCACATTCATCTCCTTTCCTCGGGGTAGGTACCAGACACCCCTATGGGCTACTCGGCCAAGTCCTGTTCTGGAGCCACCATGACCTGAGCATGCATGCACATGTGCATCGCCTCATTGGCTGCCCCTCCCTCAGCATGGCGATGGGAGGGAGCTGAGCAATCGTTCAGCAGGCAGGCGGCCCCGTTTGCTATTTCAGGTATCTCCCACCAGGGCTGGAAAAGACCCAGCGGCATCATGCAGCCGGAATGCTGGGCGGGAGGAACGGGTGAGCGGCAGCCCACCCGTTGCGTACCACTCCATTTCACCGTCTTCCCCGCCCCCGCGGGGGCGTGGAAGACGGCGAAACGGAGCAGTACGCAACAGGCGGGCTGCCGCTCA